>ML829988.1:57633-86197 GCA_009831015.1 Picea engelmannii | reverse complement strand
TGCCTCTATTATTTCAGCCATTACTGCCCCTGCTGAAAAAACTCATCCTGTAGCAATATTTAACCAGTCATGAAAAGTTCTTAATAACCCATACTTGAAACTCTACTTAAAGAAATCAAGAGTTGGCTCTATTATTTACTACATGACGCATGTAATCCATCCATAATTTTTTTTTTTTATTAATTGCCACACAAATAGGGAATTGATAGGGTCTTTGGGAGTATGGAGGGATTGTACTTAGCGTAAAATGATATAATGGAAGGGAAACATTCATGAATACTGTTCAAACAATTAATAAAACAATCAAACTGTGTATACAACTAGCTCCCAAAATATCAATCATCAATTAACTTCCACATCATTTCTTTCATTTCCTCACAAACTTTTCCCTTTTTAAAAAAATGAGTAACAACAGAAAAGGGAGTGAAAAATGTAACTGGAATAATGGGGGGAGTGTATTTTGTGTAAAATGGTATAATGGAAAGGACTCCCATGGATACTGTTTTATCATATATCAAATAATTCCATTTCCAACATCAAAATTTAAACTTCTTCACTGTTTCAAAATTGCCTTGAACACTCTGTTTCCAAAATTCCAGAACTAATATTTCACTTCCAAGCTATTCATTTTCATATAGAAGTTTCATTGCACAGGAATCATTTCATAATATGTTTCCCAATAAACATTCAACAATAATAACATAGCTTGCGCACAACAGGGTCGAGGAGACACAACACCACAATAACAAAAATAAACACAACCAACAATCGAGGAATGTGTTAGCACTGAAAGTTACACTTTGACTGCTAAAGTGAAAGCTCAGTACCCATTAATATGTTTGTAAGGTAAGTTTTAAAATAAGGTGTCAAATGGATAAATCTCATCCCAACAATGTAAATCATGGAAAATTCTAGATGATATGTATCAACAAAAGAGGTGTTGTTTAACTTGGATCAGGGTTTTAAAGAGTAGTGTGGATAGAAGGAAGACTTTAGTGAGAAAAATGAAGTAAGTCTACCATTAGCATCAGGCTTTACAAGTAGACAAATGAAAGAAAAGCTTTAGACACAAGAACTTCTTAAATCAAAGCTTAAAATCTGAGAAAAGTTATAACATCATCACAATCAAACCTCCATTGCAATACAACTATAAAACATCATTTGAAGCATTCAATGACAGTAAATTTCAGAGTGATAGAGAAACAAGATGGAAGGAAAGAAACTGATTTATATTAGACAAAAATTCATCAAGTTTGATACATAAAAACCAGAGTTGGCTCTGTTACATCAATATATCACCAAAAAGAGTCTTACATTAACCATTCGAATCTATACAATGAGTTCTAATGCCCCTCTTATATCCTAGGCTATGAATGACAGTTGTACAATTCGATCCCCATCCACTAGCATATGATCCCACATCATGAATCTAGGGTGATTACAATTGATCAACAAAAAATAACTGACTGCTAAAGCCTAGGCTTAATGTTCGTAACTACCCCAACATCATTAAATAGGCTTGATGATGTGTCCCTCGACTACATCTTGATTCTTCTTCTTGTTAGGTGTCCCTCCAGCTTTAAAATAACCTTCAAGCAGTTGTCCCAGACTCCTCTGGCCATCTGGAAATCACCGATCCTCTTGAAATCTTCAAAATATAAGTTCGCAACATATCCTTTAGCACCAACTGTATCAGCTAGTTTGCAGCGAAGTTCGCATCACCTGACTGTATAGAACAGTTCATAGCGCCAGACGCTGCAAACTTTCCTGTAACTGCTTAATGTATCTAGTAGAGCTCCAAAACACCCAAAAAAACCATCTTCAGAGCTAGAGATGCTTGTAGAAACTTCATAATTTGGTGTATGAGTGAAAAACTTAGTCATAGGCATCGTAATTCACCAAAATATTAAAAAATGCAAAGAACAAGCACTGTCCAAAACTGAAACTCTTTAATACATTTCATATTTTACTTTCTTAGTCTAGAACTCCTTCTTGTGGCAACTTGGGCGAACACATTCAAATTTCTTTTGGCTAGCTCCTCCTTGAAAGGCTGCAACTCCATTTTTAACCCCCTGATCTGACCTTGGTAGGTTATATTATGTCTGTATAGGTTCTTAAGCTTCATGTGAAGAGGTCTAAATCTCTTAGCAATGAACTTGGCTTTTAAAAGAGTCCCACAATACATATTCATGAGATCATTTAACTTCTTCCTTCCATCTAACTCTTCCCTTTTCAATTTAACAATTTCAGCTCTGGCCTCTCTAAGTTGTCTGATCAACCTTTTAAAGTTAGTGTTCTTGGGAGGAGTAGTTATGTCTATAACCTCAATGTGCTCCTCAAAAACTACAACTTTACCTATACCTTTTCTCTTGATGGGAGCTTCCACTTTGTCTTCTTTTTCAATACTTTCTTTCTTTGCTGATGGCTTGGTGAAAGACCTCCTAACCTTAGCTTCAACTACAATAGATGGTGAAGGGAAAAGTAACCTCCTTCCTTTTGAGCTTGTGGCTCTGGTTGATGGAGTCTCAATTGACTTTGGGGATGGTTTAGGTGAAACCTCCCTTTGTGGAGAGTAATAAGATCCTCCTTCTCCTTCTTGTTCATTTGTTGCTTCATCATTTTTCACAACACCTTTACTTTTCCTCTTCTTTCTTATCTCTATGTGTATAGTAATATCAACCTGAAGAGGGATTTGTACCTTGGATTGTGGAGTAGGAGAAACATTCAATTGAAAGTGTGAAGAAGTAATGGGTTTATCCCAATCAATGTTTCTCTTTTTTAATTCCTCCATCACAAGCATTTTTATCAACCTTGAATGAAAAAATCTTGTATCAACTGCCTTAGACTTAGCCTGGACCATGTCAACCATTTTTCCAATGCTTCTAAACAAATAGAAATGAATATTCATGAGGTCTTTTCCTATGAAGTGCAGTAGAAGTCTTATGTGGTACTGATAAATCCTGTTGAATCTCCCTTCACAGGTAAAATATCTTTGGATTACCCTTATCATCTTATCAAAACCTTCAATCATGTGGCTCATGGGCACTCCTTTTGATAAATTGTCTCCCTGATATTCTGGTTCGAGGAATTCTTTGGAGAAGGTTGCATTTAGATTCATGGATTTGAACCACATTTCACCAGTATTAGGTATTTCAGTAGCTTCTACTATTGTCACTTCAGATACCTTAAGTGCTAATGCCCCAATATTGGTTTTGGTTCCATCATAATTCAAAGAAAATTCCCTAGCCACCTCAGGGTGCCCCCTCTGCATTTTCTAACAGAAACTAAAACAACCCACTCTTTGGAAGACTTCCCTGATCATAGGTTCAATAGAAAACAACTACATTTCATAGGGCTCAGTCCTCACAATTCCCCCTCCCTTGTGAGCCTTCTTTTTCCATGGAGTATCCATTGATGTCATATGAAGAAAATCCTACCACCAATTTTAAAGATGCAAGAAGCAAAATAGGGAAAACAAAAGACTAGGGTTTTGATGGATGATATTTCTCAAAGGGATGGTTCTGTATAAGAATTTATGTGTGTATCATCCTATTTGACCTCCAAGATTAAGAAAAGATAGCTGACAGTCAAGGAACTGAAAAGATTCTACACAGAAACATGAAGGTATAAGGAATCAACTTGTTGTAGGAAGGGTCTTTTCCACTACCTCACTATCTTCTTGCAAAACTCACCATGACTTCACCATCAAACAAATTTTAATTTCAGATTAGATAGAATTGAATTTAAAATGGATAAATTGATGAAAAATGGGCTGGTAAAAGGTTCTGGGATAGGGGACTAGCAGTGCCAAGTTGCTGCACAGAGTTTTCAACGCTATAACATAGGGTTCACATCAATTTTCGTAGCATAAGCAGAAACAAATAAATATGAGATAGGAAAGGTAGCCTAAAAAAAAATATTTGTTTAAGGTTTTGATAAACAAGGCACATAGATCATGCAATTGTCTGAGAATGTGACAACAAGGTAAGGGGGAAAGTTGGTAGTGCGAATCACCAGTTTGCAGTGTCTAAGAGAAGAAATGACAAATGAATCCTTTCCTGTGCTTCAAATGAGCTAAAAATACTCATGAAGTACCTGGTGGTTGTGACTTGAAGACTGATCTCCTTGAGCCTGAAAAAATTCGTTTGCAGATAGTCTAACCTCCAACTCGCCTTCTCCAGCCAGTTTGCAACAATTTTTGTAGCGCATGTATGAAAGCACCCTGGTTTGCAGCACCGATCTAGAATTTATTTGAAAACTTAGAGAAAACAATTAGAAACTTTTATGATGAAATCCCAGGAAATATTTTAAAAATATAAGTGTTGAAAACAAGGAGATCTTTGCTAAAAAGACTCATGAGCGTGGTTTTCCTGAGTTTGTACGTTAAGGCTCTAAAGTACACTGTCAAGGAATCCGAAAAGAAAGAGAGGGCTAAGGATAAAAGGTAGATTACATGAAAGGGATATGGATGATTCCTTAACTGTCTCTGTCTAGTTTCCTAGTTTTCCTCGATACTAATGTCTCTTTCAATTACTGCCCACGAATGTTCTAACTCAACCTGGTTATTTGCTGTCTGTAGGATGGTGTTAAATAAATTTAAATCAATTCTCATTTGATCCGATAGTCCAGGTTCGATATTAGGTTGTCGTGTAACTGGAACAGTCATGAGGGAAGGAGACTGAAAGGACAGATATTGTGTTTTCTTTAAAGGTTCGCTATTTCTGTTTCAAAACATATAAGAAGAACTCCAAAAACCTTGAATTAATAGTATGACGAAACCAAAGGCCGTTTCTGGTATCTGAGTTAAATTTTGAAAAGGGAAAGTGCATGAAATTGAAAAGAAAACATACAACTGCTGAAAAAAGTGAGGCATCAATTGAAGAGGAATCTCACTTTGTGACAGAAGAAGAAAAATAGTTAGGAAGAACTCTTAATGAAGCATACAATATTGAAATCTAAAACATTTGAAGGTCTTGTATCTGCTGATAGCTAATATAGAGGAAAGGCTGTAAATGATTAAATTGCAAGAATAATTAATTACCGCAGTAGAGGTTGTACTAAATTGTAGTTAAGAATTCATTAAAAAGATATATGAAAAATATAAAACAACAGAGAAACACAAAACTCAAACTCGACCAGATCTGGAATCTTCAATCTGAATTCATATTAATTAAAAAAATATTTACCAATTCTTCTTTACAATGTGTCCAAAAAAACCTTTTCTCAGTATCCTGAAATCATATTTATACCAGACCCCTGATGATTGTTGGTTGGTGATCTCCTAACTCCTAGGGTAAAACAATTACAAGAATTGCAAACTCCAACAGTTTGCATGATTATCACTTATTTTCCTATCATCTTGATAATATAATTTTTCAAAATGATACTTCATTTTTTTACTAAAGTATCTCCTTCTTTTGACCTGATACATTCAATACATTTTTCAAGAAAATGTACGAAATTTATGGGAGACTCTGGTAGATCCTTTGCTTCAAATAAATATAATTTTCTCTGAGTTTTTGGAAGCTGATCTTCAATTTCCTTACCATCAAACTTGATTGATTGAAATTTCAAGTTTGGTTTCACTAGCCACTTGTCTATTAGGGTAACATCCATTTCCTTTAATTGTGAAATTTCCAACTGAATTTCATTCAAACCCTCTTTGAAATTCAACTAGTGTCTTACAATGTTTATCTGTCCTAATTGCCCAGTGAAATTGTCTCTTCCAATACCTAATGAATCCTTGTCTAATAAATCAAAGATTCTTTAACAATCATCTTTGATTTCTTTGACAATTTTCTTATATTCTGCTATGTTGTTTTCCCATACCTTGAGCATGATATCGCCTCTAATCTGCTCTGTGACAGAAAGCTTTAGAATTTTCGATACTTCTTCATTTTAAAAACATACAACTACCTTTTGGAAAGTGGCCCTTGCTGCTTTAGATTTTTTTTCTTTAAAAATATTTTTATCAAAAGCATTGCTTGTTTCCTGAAAATAATTATGAATAATCTCCACTTGGGAGATTACTTTCTGTTGCTCAACGTATATCTTCACATGTATTTCCAGTGATTGGTCCTGAAAAAATTTTAGGTCTATAACTTGGCCTTTAATTGATATCAATTTAGCCTGTAGTTGTCTTACCAATTCTTCTTGCCGAATAACTTGTATTTGGCTAGTCTGTATTTTCTCGTTCATCTCGTCTAGACTTGTCTTAAGCGATTGAATTTCTTGCTTGTTAGCAGATCTTGCCTACTCTAGACCTTTATTTATTTCTTCTTTGATATTTTTCTTGGTATCTTTTAGTTGATCTTGCAACTGGGTTATCCCGCAGTTACTCTATTCCAACCTTGCTCTCATATTGCTAACAGTGAAAAGATTTGTTGTTGCCAACACTCCCATGGATCCCACCACCTCTGTAGTGAAATATCCCTCTTCCAATTTTTTCCCATCCACCAACACTCTATGTTTCTTTACCATACCGCCTTCTCTCATATACATCTCTTGTTTTAATACAACCTTCCTCTTTTTACTGAAGAAGTAATAAGAGGGAGGAATTTCTTCTTTGGAGATAGGGTCGAGGTCGCTAGCATATATGACTCCTACTTGAGGGAAACCAAAAGTAGATTGTAAAGGGGTCAAGGAAGTGATGGGATTACTCAACTCTGTGGATTTTGTTTCCCATGTTTTCTTGGGAGTATCAATATGAATGGTAGATGATGAAGGGGGGTAGATTGACTGGACTTGGGAGGTGTCTCAGAACCTTTTTCTACTTCTGCTCCTGGATTCTTTGTCTATGGGACTTATTTGTTTTGTGAAGATCCTTCGACCTCCTGTGGGTTTTCCTTGGTGTCTGCTTTATTCTATTCTTTCTGTCCGAATCCTGGGGGAATGTTTTCTTGTTCTAGAGGAGATGTTATTGCTTCGCCCTGCAATACCTTGGGCAAACCACTTCGCTTGTGTCTCTAGACATATAGGATATTGGTTTGGAAATTGGATGATAACGTTTGTACCCTGTCTAACACTTCCTCAGAGGTTTTGACCCCTTTGAAAATGTCATCGCGAAGGGATTCCTCATGTTCAAAAGATTTCATGCCACAATGAGCCACGTGGCTTCCCACTGTTTGATAAGGGTCATGCTTCCTATGTTCGAGATTCACCAATTTGACCTCCTCTAGAGATGCAACTTCAACCTTGGAATGAACCAGGTTAAGTAGCAAAAACCTTCCAATCTGTATGGGAAATACTGGCCAAAACTTATTTTGAGTTGTCTTCAGTTCTATTCCAATACTGCCTGTTATTATCTGATGAACTACCTCCCTGCACACCAGCCTGTCAGGGAGGAATTTGGGAAGTGCATGAGGAGGGATAGAACATCTGAAAACCCTAATATAGGAGAAATTATCCTCAATAAACCAATCATGAACTACCTTGAGATTTCCTATGAACGACTCTGAAATACAGGGGGGTGCACATCCATACAACATCTGATGCACTGGTATCACCATGAAATGACAAATTTCGTAAAAAGAATCTTTAACATTTTCTTCCCACAACTTAGAATGATATTCATGAATTGGTTAAGTGCAGGTTGGGTTCCAACTCCAATTCATCAAAGGGAAAGGAGTCGTGAAACATATAGCGTCCATGATATATGCCGACATGTAAAAGGCTACTGGTCGGCCATTGGATCTCACGGTTTGATACTCCATAACCTCCTTAGCTAGGTTATCTGATAGAATTTTGTTCCAGTTGAAGCTATAGCCTTCAACTCTTCATGTAAAAGGGGCACCCATTATGTAGGGAAATGGGTAGGACTTTTCTTCCCGAAAAGTCTACATAACATCATAGCCACATAAACCATGTACTCATTCAAAGAGGCTGTGGCATAAACGTTATGGGTATCGACCCTAAATTTTGGTGGGTGTCTCCACCAGTCTTTGATTATGCCGAGATATGTTTGGTCTGCTTCTGTGCATTCTTTCCTTTGAAATTCACTTACAAAATCTTTATTATAAACATGTTTAGAATTGGGAGATAGTTTGTACATTACTTGTATATGCTCCAGTCTGAAAGAGCCGATGACGACCCCTTGGCTGTTTAGAATGCTTCTGGTTTGCATGTCTATCCTCTCCAAAGACCAACTGATCATGTCGTTGTATGTCATGAGTCGTGGGCGCATGGCTACTTTATGAAGTTCAGACTCTGCTATGTTCCGGAGTTTGTTTTCAGAATCATCGGGAAAATTCTTGATTTCGTGGTCTAGGGTTTCAAAAATTTGCCTCCATGATTTGATGGAATCAATGGCATGAGGTGTAGTATCAGACACGACATATCCTTCTGGGCTTGAACTTTCAACTTCTTCTTCAATTTTCTTGGGTGCTTTCTAGGTGCCATAATGTTCGTGTTTAGAATTAATTTTTGTCGCAGAGAGAAATGCGTCAGTTTGCTGAATGCAATTCACTTCTGAGTCTAAACAATAAGAATGAAAATTTGAAGAAACCAAACCTTTATTAACCTTTAATTGTTCTTACGACGGACGTACTGAAACAAGTGATAAAACTTTAATGTTTTATTGGGGGAGATATGCCCAGAGATATGCAGTTAAGTAAAAAATATCTCTATTCGCCTGTTACAGATATTAACGTATAGACGATTTCAAAAATGGAGTTTTGAAAGGACTGCTTTCACCAAATCCTGAAATGAAAAATGCGAAAAGTCATTTTAATCTTTAATGATCTCATTTTAAACTAACTTAAATTCATTTTAAAATTTGTTAAATAATTCGTGATTTCGTATTTCGGAATTTCGGGGATCCTGTACCCATGAGATATGTCATGAGAAAACCTCGAATCGAGAAATCACGATGGGATTAGTTTGTACGCTGATTACTTGTATTAATGCTTTAATTAATTAAGATTAGTAATAAAATTCTTCTTTTCGGAAAATCGGGGAACGAGATTTCAAGGGCTGATGCTTTGACAACACTTTGATACAAGGAAACCCAAATCGTGAAAGATTAATGAATTGTTGATCATGTTTAAGAGTTTAATTAATCACGATTACAGGATACTTTTTGAGACGCGTGTTGGGACTTATAACACCTACTTCTTCCTTTTTATTATTACTTTAATATAAAGCCTTTTCGGGATTTCGGCACCGGGAGTGTGGAGTTGTTAGTTAGGAAAACATGCTTTGTGAGAGGCCGAATACCGAAACCCAAAAAATCGAAATACTTTTGACTCTTTTTTATGACTAAGGGCGACTCCATGACTAGAAAAAAGAAAAGCTTCAGGTTTAAAGGGATGCAAAATTAAACTTCGTATCAACATTAGCCTCCATCTAGGGATCTTGTTTCCTTGTGGGAAGAGAAGAACATGTAGACCAAGTGCCTTCACTAGGTAAATGGGGTCAATAATTCAACTTTGTCAAAAGGACCATGAGGGAAATTGAGACAAGACTTGAGGATATCTGCATTTGATTTTGAAAATTCTTCAAAAATAAAACATCCGATTTTCTCGAGTTAGGTTCTCAAGAGATTTCCTTTTCTGAAACTGACCTTAGATCTGTATAAGATAATCAAAACCAAATTAACCATTCTACCAGGTTTCATATGATACTGTTTGCATCAAGGTAAAGTAAACTTAAAGGTGTCAGATTAGGGGATCCCAGAAACCTATAATGTGAATCCAGCTGAAAGAAGAAAAGTTACCAGAGCGTCTTGCAATTCATGTATAACAACCTTATCAGATATAAAGATATTGCTTCACTACCAATGAGCCTGTTCAGTACCTCGGTGAAGTTATCAAACTTCCCATATTGAATTTCCTTTCACCTCTTCATTTTTTTTTTTAAGGCATTTAAATGCTGAGATGAGGGCAATCAATATAATGAATTTCCTTTCTTCATCTCTTTGGACTAGATGGGGGAAATCAATATAATGAATTTCCTTTCACCATCTATCTRTGTATATTTTCTTTTAATATGAAGTGGGGGCAATCAATAAGTATGTAATATACTCGGGAAGGTATCTGCTTGAAWTTTTTTAAGAAAAGAGGCCTGTCAACTCACTTAAATAGCTCTGGGCCAATCTTCTCTCTTGCCTTCAAACATCATTGACTTCAAGGAAATTCTTGAGGGAAACTTCTTGACATCCTTTTAAAAGAATTTCCTTGAGCAAAACCAATCAATTTATTCTTGTTAGGAAGGCTAATAAGGTTAGGATTAACCTAGACATACTTCTAGTTCAACTAAAGTTAAAGAACTATAAACTCAACCTATTCTCGTTTTTGAAGGTTTGTTTGAGAATTTTCAGAGCCAAAGTGAGACCTTTCTTTTCTCAAAGAACTTATGATAAACATTCAGGGTCAGAYGGGAAGCGGGMTTTACTGTGCTTGGTGGTAAAGTAAAGGGCTTCAGAAAGACTACTACACACATGACCGTTTTTAAGATTTTATTAGTTAGACTTTAAAACTTTTCCTTAAGTCCCCCCWTTCTTCTTYTTTTTKTTTTGAAAATTTCAGTGATAGCATCGACATCGACTGGACTAATAATTTATCCATTTGTATCTCTCAGGGTAATTTAGCTTGAATTTCCAGAGCAGAATCTCATACCTTGGTAACTCCTAGTCTGCTGGCCAAAAGGTTGTTAATTTCTTACCTTTTTCATCGAAAGACAATTAATATACTTATCTATGTCCGTTGCCTTTTTAGCATCTCTAGCCTCTTGGTTGGTCAATGAATTTTCTGCAAAATAATTCATCATGTTAATTTTCAGGAAATCTCATGAATACTTTTTTTATATATTATTATTAATTTTTTTTTCTTGGAAAAAACTTTCCGAAGGAAATGAAACTATACAGTAAGCATGAAAACAAATCAGTATGTACAATGATAGTTCAGAAATACATTACTGCATGAAGTGTTTGAGGTGACGTCCATTTACAGGGGCGTTGAGAATGTTTCCATCAATATTTTCTAATAAAAAAGCATTTTTCCCTCAAAAGCCGAAATCTTATATGGGCCGGACCAGATTGGATCAAACTTGCCATGTTTACCATTGTCTTCTCTCCTGGCTTCCCATTTCAGGACCAGATCACCAGGGAGGAAATCTCTATCTTTAGCTTTTCAATCAAATAAGGCATTCATGTTATCCTGATATCTCTGTAACCTTTCATTCACTTCGGCCCGATTTTGCTGAACTTCAACTAGCTGGTTTATCCTCCTGGTAACGTCGTTGGGTTCTTCATTTGAATCTTGCCAAAGTTTCATCACGGGTAGAGAAATATTTATTGGTAAAATGACGTCGGTGCCATATACCATTTGAAAAGAGGAAATCCCAATTGATATTTAGGTACTTATCCTGTTAGCCCATAGAGAATATTTTAAATGGATATGCCATGCTTTTTTGTTTTCAATCAAAACCTTTTTGATCATGGTAATCTGAATTTTATTAGATGATTCAACTAGACCGTTACCCTATGGATAATAGGCTATGGAGTATCCCAGTATGATGTTGTATTTTTGGCAAAAGCTGATCATTGCCATTGAATTAAATTCTTTTGCATTATTAGTGACTATCTTTTGGGGATAACCAAACCTAGATAGAATATTTTCTTCTAGGAAACTGATTACTATTGAGTCAGTTTCATTTCTCGTAGGAACAATTTCCGCCCATTTAGTGAAGTAGTCTGTAGCAGTTAGAATCCACTTGTGTTGTGCGCTGGAGTGGGGATGAATTTCTCCAATGAAATCAAGGCCCCATTGTTGAAATGGAGATTCGATTTTAACCGGGACTAAAGGTAAGGCTAGGACTTTCTATTTGCTTGTAAACATCTGACAAGGAGTACAAGTTCAAACTTTAGTGTTCACATTTGTGAATAATTTAGGCCAGTAATACCTGACTCTTAAAATTTTATAAGCTGTGGCCGCCAAGCATGATGTCCTCCACACACTCCCACATGGAATTCATCGATAACCCTTTCCGTTTCAGTCTCGACTAGGCAACTCAGGAGGAAACCCAAAGGGTCTTTCCAATACAATTTACCATCTATGCTACAATATTTTACAGCGTGTAACTTCAATGTCCTAGTTTTAGATGGGTTTAATTCACTAGGACATCGAAGGGTCAGTAGGTAAGAAATGATATCGCAGTACCAGACTGAAGTAGAGAACTTGTCTTGAACCTCAGCTGTGGGTGCAGTGATGTCAAGCTCATCTATTTCTAAATATCCCTCATTTTCTTGTCGCTGATTTATTCCAAGTACTTTCAAATTTGATTCGGCTAGTAATTTGGCCAAACCCTGACCTTTGATAATTTTAGTTGGTTTGACTTCCAGGTCAAACTCTTGGATTTTAGCCAGCCACCTGCCTCTTCTTCCGTCACTATCTGGCTGCACCAATATATCTTTAACATAACTTGACGACACATAGGGAATGATCTTCGAGTGCAATACGTAGGTTCTGAAAGGCTTGAGAGATTTTACCATTGCATAAGCTTGTTTTTCCAAAATGTCATATTTCAGCTCAGCGTCCCTGAGACTGCTGCTAAAAAATGCAATAGGCCGCTCAAAACCTTCATCATGTTTTTGTAACAATACATGTGTGATTGTATGTTCAAAGGCAAAAGAGAAAATAAAAAAACTCTTTTGTGTAATCTGGGCTTGCCAGGACTGGAGCTTCGCTTATTACTTTCTTGATTCGTTGAAACGACGCTTTGGCTTCATTTGTCCATTTCACCTCGTTGTTCTTTTTAAGCATATCTGTAATCAATTTAACAATTTCGGCAAAGTTAGGGATGAATCTTCTCAAGAAGTTTATTTTTCCTAAAAAATACTAAATTTATTTTACATTTCTAGGAATATTTATGGTATCTATTGCCTCGACCCTTTTGGGATCGATTTTGATTCCATCTCTTGACATGATATGACCCAAGAGTTTACCTTCTTGCATTGCAAAATGGGATTTCTTGGGATTAAGTGAAAAACCAAATTTACTACATTTCTCGAAAGTTTGTTTGAGGTGTGTTAGATGTTCTGCATCAGATTTAGAGAAAACAATCATGTCATCTAGATAGATAACAATGAACTTATCTCTTTCACCCACGAAAGTGATATCCATGGCACGTTGGAAAGTTTCCCTTGCATTCATTAAACCAAAAGGCATTTTGTCATACATAAAAGTACCCCAAGGGGTAGTGAACACAGTTTTTTCTTTGTCATCTTGGTGTACAACAATATGATTGTAACCTGGAAAACCATCAATCATGGACATTCTGTTAGCTCCAACTACTTTTTCTAAAACATTATCCATATTAGGTAATGGATAATTATCTTTAAGCGATGATCGATTCAGGTTTCTGTTGGCCCTTGGTTATGGAAGAAAGTGAAGATCGAGGAAGAAAATGTCAAACGTGAACTGCGCGGGAGACACAGTGATTGTCACTAGGTCAAAGTAAGAAAAAGAGAAAAAAAGATGGAGCGAAGTACAGAAAAGCAAGCCGTTGAATGAGGAGATCAGGAATGACAGATCATCAAGAGAAAATAATCGTAGAAAACTCAGCAAGAAGAGAAAGCCACCATTGAGTGCTTTGGAGAACTACGTGAGAAGGGAGAAAAGATAGGCTGGCGAAGCCCTGAAAAGGTGGGTCAAGTTGACCTAGGGTTTTAGACACCTAGGGTTTTGGGTAATTAGGGTTTTGACACCTAGGTTTCGACTTAAGGCTGTCGGTGAGGGACTAAAATGTATAAATAGAGGTCAAGAGGACCTAGGTCGGGTCGGTACTAGTGTTGGGTATTGATATTGATTGTTGTTTGAGGGATTATTGTACTGTGAGAGAGAGGAGTACTGAGAGTGAGAGCCTTATGGTATTGTAAGATCTTTAGCTGGGTGCGAAGATCAAGTCTTGTAGCTGGGTGCATAGGAAGGTGGGAGACAAAGAGAAGAAGAGAGAAGATCTGCTGACTAAGAGCGCAAATCAGAACTGTAAGCTTTACCTTAAAATATCATAAGCACAGTTCTGTGGACGTAGCCCTAGAGAGAGGGTGAACCACATATATTTTGTGTTTTATGTGTGATTGATGCCTGGATATTTGTCATTGTTATACTGTTATTTGCATTATTGTGTTAGATCAGATGTATAGTTGTGTAGAGTAGATCTAGCTGATAAGAGATATATGAATGCTGCATTATTGTTGTATTAGTTCCACTTGATATTCCTCTGGTTGTAGACATCTCTATCCTGCAACCCCCTTCTTAGCTGCTTCGGGTGAGGCTACATCTGCTTCGCAGGTGTTTCCGGAAGGGCCAATAGCTAGGGCTTGTTGGTGCACTCTTGGAGTGAACCCTGGGTCTGCCCCTGTGCTGACAAATGGTTCTGTTTCCAGGATGAGAATCTATTTAAGGGAATGTCAAGGTGGTTCCCATCAAAGACAAAGGTTCAAAAGTGGATAAAGGATCAAGAGAGGGACTTTGCTAAAGCCCAGAACAAGAACCCTAAACTGAGTATTGAAGATTGGCTACAAAGATACGTCTTCATCGACATTCACGAGATCTTCTTTGGGGAAATCCACCAGGATTTGTTTGACTGGTTGGCTAGGTTAGCCGATACCCAGTTCGATATTAGATCTAGACCTCCTGTGGTTTGGATGCCGACACTGATCTAGAAGGTTAAGAGAGTTGACAACGCTGTATCCAGAGCAGTAGATCATTGGTTTAATAGTACCATTGGAGGGTATATCATCGAGTTTTCTATTGACATAACATAATCGTATAGCCAAGCCAAGAGATGCTTTTTCAAAGGACCTAGAGGAAAATTTTTGCACTTTCTAAAGCTGAGAATCAAGATGCTCTTGCATGAAAACCACATCTTGAAGATAAAGTAGATTGGTAGGACCTGAAAAGGCTAATGTTCAAGATCTCAGACAACGACAATGACACAGAAGAAGGACATACGCGCAGTGGGAAAATATTTCGAGGGGTTCACCTTGAGAACTTGTTTAAGCAAAACTACGGAGAAGAGGGTTTCTACAGTGGAGAAGAGGTATATCTAACCGACAAAGAACATTCAGAGTCCACCAGAACAAAAGAAGGGGAAGCTGAAGAACTTCACCAAAGCGAGCCAGAAACCTCAGGAACTGCGCCGACTACTGAAGTAAGTAACATTAATCTTCCTATTGTCTCAACAATACTTAGCGGTCAGAATAGTCAGAACCACCAGAGTCCTCAGAGCACTGTTACTGGCAGCTTAGCATCTACTCAGACAAGAATCCTAGTCAGCTCTATGGCAGATGAAATGAGGCTCCATATCTTTAGAGGAGATGGATCTGAAGATCTAGATCAACATTGGTTTTTGTGTGAATCTGTATGGAATATTAAAAGTATCATCGATGAAGCCATCAAGATAACCCAGTTCAACACTATGCTAAGGGACCGTGAACTGAGCTGGTACATGAAAATTGTCCAAGGAATGGTGTAGCCTAAGCCACTGAACGAGATCAATAATTCACTGATTGCAGAGTTTAATAAACCTAAGTTGGAGTCACAAAGTATTACAGAGCTAAAAGAGATCAAAAAAAAGGTAGCAAAACCTGTTTGGGAGTTTGACCAGAGATTCAAGACCCTAACATGATGATTAAATTTTCAGATCCCCAATGAACAGAACAAAGAATGGTTCATCGCTGCACTGTTACCACACATCAGAGTCCCTCTGATGCAGCAGAAGATTGCATCGCAGACAGAAGCTTTGGAAATAACCATGAAGCTTGAATCAACACCTATGGGAGAATCGAGCTTAGGCATGAGCCAAATCTTGAGTCAGCTAACCATTTTGTCTTTACAGGTCGAGGATATGAAGAAAGATAAGGGAAAAGACAAAAGGGAAGATGTATGGCATGTGAGATGCATATAAGAAGGTCATGATAAGGAACACTGTCCCTTATTCCATGAGTATTTGGCCTCAGGAGCGCCGAGCCCCTTGAAGCAAGTTAACCTGCCCTGGTGTGATGTGTGTAGAAATAAACATCGCCCAGGTGAGTGCTATTACATGCAAAAGTATGTTCAGACACCCACAAAATTGTACTGGACATTCTGTAAATCAGTAGGGCACGATGATCGAGATTGTAGAGCTTATGACCTCATGCATGAGAGGTCGAGAGACATATACAAGATTCAGGGTGAAGTAAAACAAGAAGGAAATACTCTACAATACAACTCTCAAGGGAGAGGAAACTTCACTCCTCGCAGTGGATACAGAGGATGACGATGAGGAGGAGGTATGGGCCGAGGTCGAGGACAAATAATCTGTTATAACTGAACGTAGTCAGGACACTTAGCAAGGGATTGTCAGAACCCTTGCACAACCTGCAGTTATTGTAACTCTTTTGAGTATGTCATAGAAGAATTCCCTGTGCTACTGGCTAAGGTTCAGGAAAGACGAGGACCCCAGCAGAACCCACAAGTACAACTGATATATACTGAACCTCGCAGAACCGAACCTAGAGTCACTGTCATTACTTGAGGAGGCGCTGCTACAGGAGAGGATAGAACAACCCAAAGAAAGATCACATAAGAGTCAGGTATTAGGAAAGTTGAGGAGAAGACTCAGGATTTTGATGTAAATAAAGAAATACAAATCTTTGAGGAAGCAAGACAAAAGTTCAAGAGGAACCAAGGATCCTCATCTAGAACGCAACCAGAAGTAAAACAGTACGGAATGCCTCATGCATTTGATCAATCGGCTACACATAAAGAAGGAAAAGAAGTAAGTATGCTCATCGACTTTTTGTACACTTGTCTTAAATTAATTTAGGATGAGAAAGCTATACAAGAGTTACAGAACCTAATCAGGCAGTATGAGCTAGGAAAGGTAGACCCCTTGCTGAACATAGTAGTACACCAGATTGGTAAGAAGAGAAGAACAAACAAAGAATTACATTTGAATGCTCAAATAGGCGAGTACGATATAGACTATGTGGTCCTTGATTTAGGGTTGGAGGTCAACGTCATGATGAAGCAAACTTGGGCATTGATGGGAAAACCCAAGCTGATATATTCTCCTATCAGGCTTCGCATGGATAATCAGCAAGATGTTAGCCCATTTGGACGATTGAAGCATGTCCCCGTAGACATCGATGGCATTAGAACCTTTGCAGACTTTGAGGTAATTGAAATTATTGATTATAACTGCCCTTACCCTGCATTACTAGGAATTGATTGGGCCTTCAACAATTCTACTATGGTCGATTTAAAGAAAATATGCATGAAATTTGAAGGAGATGGCCTTAGGGTCATTGCACCCTTAGATCCAGATGAAGGTCCATGGTATACAAAGCCCATCAGAGAAGAAGACTACGCATATGAGCTGGAAAACATCTATAAATTAACAGGCATACAATAAGATTACATTAACCCTACTGCCGATGGGAATCTAAGCTGGAGAAGTGACAATGCATGTTCATCAGATTCAGAAGAAGCACTGGAGAACTAGCATAACCAGATGTATGAAGTATCCACAAGGAGATGTGCTCGACTGACCAGAGAAGTTCGTTGGATTGTTACAACAACAAGTAACTTACCTACCTTTGATGGTCTGCATCCTTTAGAAACCTTCTTGATGGACTTTGAAACAATTGTACCAGCACGACAGAGGCTGTTGGCTATGGACGAGGCTCTGAAAGCTACACCAGCAAGATGGTGGGGGACACATCAAAGCAATATCATAGATTGGACACGATGCCGAACCTTGATGACAACGCAGTTTTCAACACAAGTAGGAAGCTACGAAGTGAGGTACACATGTCAAAGCTGCCCAAAGGACCATGTACGAAGCTACGAAGAGGCTTGGAGTGACATTCCTCAAGAACAATGGGTACACAGATTCATTAACACGCTAGACACGACCCCTATTAACTGATACCTTCAAGCAGAACTGCGCCTTATCACCACCGATTGGGAAGGTATGCTTCATAATTTTGTAACCACCTTTTTATTTGAAAGTGAATTTCCCTCAGTAGATGAAGCATTAAATATTTTGAGGTAGAGAGTATTTAAAGAGTCATCTAGCCTCCCTTTGGAGAAATAAGAGGACGAATGGAATATGCCATTCTAGAAATTACAAGGATGTTACAAAATTAATGACGACGAAGATAATGATCCGAGGAAGGTAAACATTGCTGAGACAGAAGGCCACAGGGATGTGGAAGGACCAGGAGTTGAACTACCATTCATTGGAAAACCGATCAAGATAAAGAAAGTTAATATTGGGACAGAGGAGACATCGAAGCTTGCCAATGTCAGAGATTACTGGGATGCTACTACCATTGACAAAATTACAGAATTACTGCATGAGTATCAGAACTTATTTCTGACCAAGTTCACTGATATGAAGGGTATCAAAGGACCTATGGGAGAAATGAAAATACCTTTGAAACCAGGTGCGAAGCTAGTCAAGCATAGACCCTACAGATTGAACTCGAAATATAAGGAAAAAGTGAAGATTGAGCTTGATAGAATGCTGGAAGCAGGGATTATTGAACTTGTCAAAGAGTCGGAGTGGATCAGCCCTATGGTAGTTCAAGACAAGAATATAGGTGAGATCAGAATATGTGTGGACCTCAGAAAGTTGAACGATGCTTGTTTGCATGACCCCTTCCCTACACCATTCACAGATGAAGTATTAGACAATGTGGGAGGCCAGGAGGTATATTATTTTACAGATGGGTTTTCAGGATACGATCAGATCCAAATTTCCAAGGAGGACCACCACAAGACCACATTTGCTACAGAATGGGGATCCTACCAATACACAATGATTCCATTTGGACTAAATAATGCCCCAACCATCTTTTCTAGGGTGGTGGTCGAAGCATTCAAAGAATTTTTTCATAAGTTTTTAGAAGCCTATTTTGATAACTAGACTGTTTTTAGTTTGCTGAAAAATCATGTTGAATGTCTAAGGCTAATGTTGGATAAATATAGGCAATGTCAAATTGCTTTGAATTTGAAGAAGTGCATCTTCTTCTCACCATTTGGAGTATTATTAGGTCATATTGTATGAAAGCAGGGATTGTTGGTGGACCCATCCAAAATTGCAATTATAGTTGATTTTCCACCTCCTACCTCAGTCAAACAACTGCGCATTGCGCTAGGACATACTGGCTATTACAGGAAATTTATTAAATGTTATGATCATATTACTGCACCAATGGAGAAGTTATTAAAGAAAGACTATCAGTTTGGTTGGACAGAAGAATGCTAGAAGAGATTCGACACACTGAAACAAAAGACGGTGACTGTGCCTATTTTGGTCTTTCCAGATTGGAGCCAGGAATTTCATGTGCATGTTGATGCATCTTCCATTGCATTAGGAGCAATACTAGCACAACCTAGAGAATGGGACATTCATCATCCATTAGCATTTTCCAGCAGAAAGCTATCTACAGCTGAAATCAATTACACTACTACAGAGAGAGAAGGATTAGCCATGGTGTACACGCTGCAAAAATTCCGGCATTACTTACTAGGAGGACACTTTAAAATGTTTACTGATCACTTTGCGCTGAAGTATCTAGTCAACAAGCCAGTGTTGGGGGGGAGAATATGCATATGGCTTCTCCTATTTCAAGAATATGATTTTGAGATCATAGTTAAGCCAGGAAGAATGAACAAGGGACCTGACCACTTGTCGCAGTTGGAACATGGTGAAGAACCCACCAGTCTGGAGGATACACTACCAGATGCACAGCTGCTCAATATCAGGAAGATGGATGACCACTTCATAGACATAGTCCAATTCCTGTCAATAGGAATGGCTCCAAGTGAGTATACAATTTGCCAGAAGAAACAACTAGTAGTGTGCACTGCAGACTTTTCATTAATAACTGGTCAGCTATATAAGATGGGATCTGATGAGATACTAATAATATGTGTGATGGAGGCAGAGCACCCACTGATCCTCGCAGAAGCTCATGAAGGCCTCGCAGGAGGACATTACGCAAGCAAAGCAACTGCGCAATAGGTTCTGCGAGCTGGCCTTTGGTGGCCTACTTTACACAAAGATGCTAAAGAGTATACCATAGCATGTGATGTATGCTAGAGAGTTGGAAAACCATCAAGAAGAGACAAAATGACACTAGCACCACAAATGACCCTACAAGCATTTGAAAAATGGGCCATTAACTTCGTGGGACCTATAAACCCACCAGGAAAGTGCATAGGAGCAAGGTATATTATCACTGTGACAAAATACCTGACTATATGGGCCGAAGCAAGAGCAGTTAAGGACTGTAGTGCAACTACAACCACGTGTTTTATATTTGATGACATAATAATTAGGTTTGGATGCCCTAAGACCCTTATGAGTGACCAAGGTACTCATTTCATCAATAAGACAGTTGAAGCCCTGATTGAAGAATTTGCAGTCCACCATCAGAACAGTACACCTTACCATCCACAAGCAAACAGAATGATCGAAGCATTTAACAAAATCTTGGAGACAACATTGACAAAGATTTGCAGTGTGAATAGGGATGACTGGGATTTAAGAGTACCAACAATACTCTGGGCTTATAGAACCACTTGTAAGAAATTAACAATGAAAACCCCTTTCAAGTTGGTTTATGGTCTCGAAGCTGTTGTCCCGATGGAGTACTTGGTACCGAGCTTAAGAATTGCTGCATTTACAGACATGGACGATACTGACGCTATTCGTGAGAGGCTTTCCCAGCTGGTTGAATTAGAAAGAAGATAGATTTATGGCAGGATTCCATCAGCAAGTACAAAAGGAAAGAGAGAAGGCCTATCATGACAGACACATCAAGAAGAAGGCATTTAAGCCATGTGATTTAGTACTGCTGGATGACAGTAAATTTATAAGACATCCAAGGAAGTTTAAAATGCATTGGCTTGGACCATATGAGATCGCCTATGTTACAGAAGGAAGAGCTGCACAACTGAAGACATTGAAGGGAGAATGGAAAGAGGGATTAGTAAATGGGAATCGACTGAAGTTGTACTATGACAACTTGCTGCCTCGCAGCTCTCAGTAAAAGCAAGGAGGAAAAGTGTCTAGGTACCAGGTGCAGTTGAAACTGGGTACCAGACACAGAAAAGACAGTCTTCACAAGGATGGGAAGGAGACATGGAGCAGAAAGAAAAGGCTGCACGCCGCAGTCCAAAGTCGAAGTGACATGGAAGGATCATAACTGCAGTGCCTCGGGATGAGTCACAGGTAAGTGTTGGGGTCCTGTTGGCCCTTGGTTATGGAAGAAAGTGAAGATCGTGGAAGAAAAGGTCAAACGTGAACTGCGCGGGAGACACAGTGACTGTCACTGGAATGAAGTAAGCAAAAGAGCAGAAAAGATGGAGCGAAGTACGGAAAAGAAATCCGTTGAATGAGGATATCAGGAATGATAGATCAACAAGAGAAAAGAATCATAGACAAGTCAACAAGCAGAGAAAGCCACCATTGAATGCTTTGGAGAATCATGTGAGAAGGGAGGAAAGATAGGCTGGCAAAGCCCTGAAAAGGTGGGTCAAGTTGTCTTAGGGTTTTAGACACCTAAGGTTTTGGGTAATTAGGGTTTTGACACCTAGGTTTCGACCTAAGGCCGTCGGTGAGGGACTATAATGTATAAATAGAGGTTGAGAGGACCTAGGTCGGGTCAGTACTAGTGTTGGGTATTGATATTGATTGTTGTTTGAGGGATTATAATACTGTGAGAGAGAGGAGTACTGAGAGTGAGAGCCTTTTGGTATTGTAATATATTTAGCTGGGTGTGAAGATCAAGTCCTGCAGCTGGGTGCACAAGAAGGTGGGAGACAAAGAGAAGAAGAGAGAAGATCTGCTGACTAAGAGCGCAAATCAGAACTGTAAGCTTTACCTTAAAATATCATAAGAGCATTTATGTGGATGTAGCCCTAGAGAGAGGGTGAACCATGTATATTTTGTGTTGTATGTGTGATTGATGCCTGTATATTTGTCACTGTTATGCTGTTATTTGCATTATTGTGTTAGATCAGATGTATAGCTGCACAGAGTAGATCTAGCTGATAAGAGATATATGAATGTTGTATTATTTTTGTATTAGTTCCACTTGATATTCCCTTGGTTGTAGACATCTCTGTCCTGCAACCCCCCTCTTAGCTGCTTTGGGTGAGACTACATCTGCTTCGCAGGTGTTGCCAAAAGGGCCAATAGCTAGGGCTTGTTGGCGCGCTCTTGGAGTGAACCCCGGGTCTTCCCCTGTGCCAATCGTTTCTAAAATCTACACACAGTCTGATCTCACAGTTTTTCTTTCTCACTGGGATTAAATTGGCTACCCACTCAGAGTATCTTAGTGGGACAATGATTTTAGCGTCCATGAGTTTTTTGACTTCTTTTTCTATTACTGGTAGTAGGATGGGGTTAATCTGCCCGAGTTTTTTCTTAAAAGGTTTGACACCTGGCTTCAAAGTTATTTTATGTTCCATAATGGTAGTGTTATAAGTTCTTAATTCGTCATAAGACCAAGCAAAAACGTCCTTATATTGTCTAAGTAACTCCACGTACTTTCTTTTGATTTCGAGAGACAAATATTTGGATAATTTTAGCAACCCAGGAACTTCTTTGGTACCTATATCTCAATCCTCGACCTCCTTTGGCTGAGGCTGTAAGGTAGTCTTCAAAGGAATGTCATCATGACTAAATATCCTTTCTAAGGGGATCAAACCCTTAGGTATCTGATTATTTTTTAAAACAAGCATCCGGTGGTTAGAGATTTTATCATGAAACTTTTGGGGTTCTTCGCCTTCCTACATGATCCAAATAAGATCATTCTGGTTTTCTTGGTCGACATGCGTTTCAACAAAGTCATCTACTGTCTCTAAACATTTCTGGAGTTGTTCATTGTCCTTCAAAACCTGCCAATGTTGTATGTTATTCAGAATGGAAGGCCTATGTCTCATTAATATATGGTATTTTAATTTTCTGCTAATGCATCAACCTGTTGATTTTCTGCTCTTGGAATATAATGAACATTAACAAAGGAGAAATTTTTTTCAATCAGATCCCAAACACAATTCCGATAAGATATTAACCTAGGATGTTTGGCCTAGTATTGATAATTTACCTGTTTCATGATTAGCTCTGCATCGCCAAAGACTTCCAAGTTTTTAATTTTCATTCTCCTGGCATCTTCCAATCCTAGTACTAGGGATTCATACTCACATACATTGTTAGTGTGGTCGGTATTCCATTGTAATCTATAAGAGAAAGGGATAATGAATTTGTCATCAGGGGCCACAAAAAACACCCCAGCTCCGGCCCCAAATTAAGACGAGGCACCATAAAAAAACATCTTCCAAACACCAGTGCTATATACATCCTGTTTTACTTTCTCTTTTTCTTTTTTATTTTCTGTAATACTTTCTTCTATACACATATCGATATCATCATCGATAGATAAAATACAATTGCCTAAATCTTGGTCAATAATATAAATAAGGTAGTTGTTTTGGCTATGTGGATCACTTACCATGAATGCTAACCTGGTTTCTCTGTACAAATGTGTGAACTGTCCTCCAAAGATCGGGATCATGGAATACGTCATGTTGACTTGGAGGGATCCACCAAGTTTAGCACCCCAAGAATTGGATAAGAGCATACCATACTTTGGGGGTATATCAGCGACGACCACATCCATTAAAACGCCTTTCGCGGGTACCTGTGCAAGATTTACAACTAAATCCTTTATCATTCCTATACACTTAACCTTTCTTGAATCGAAAGAATATAAATCTCCATAAGGTCTGGTAATTTCAAGACCGAGTCTCTCCATAATGGCTTTAGGCATTACATTGTGAGAGGCTCCAGAATCTAACATGCAATTATGGAGTAAGTGATCGTGCACAATCAGAGTGATATAGAAAGGGGAGACGGTGTCTGTGGAACCGTCGAAATGTGGGTCGAAAATTATGTTAGGCTTGTCATCTTCTAAATTAATAACATCAGCTTGACTTTCGTGTTCTGAAAAACTGATTAATTTGGCGATTTTTTTCCTGTAAATTGGATTTTTTTCTAGCTCGACAAGAGGTATAAGGATTTTGATTTTATTTATTTCATTTTCCAGATTAAAACTTCCTATGGTTTTGTCGATCTCTATGGTTTGGGTTTTTAACCCCTTCTTTTCAGTTTTCCTTTGTTGTGAGGTTTTAGTTTCAATTACAGGGACTTCCGTTTTCTACACATTTGCGACTGATGTTTTTGCTGACTTTGTCCTGGTGAGTTGTGTGTCAGCTGTCTTAGTTCTTATAGTCTTTTTTTCAACGCTTTTTAGACTGACTTGTCGGTTTCACCCCTTGGTAGAATATTTTTCACTTGGGGAGTTGCGAGGCTCTTGTTTCTAGGCCTTAGATTGTACTTTTGATGGAGTTCGACCATTATATTGTTTGCAATTCCCTGATAGGTTGAATTTTCAATAATACCGCTGTTTTTATTTTTTGCGGATCTATCTTTTGTAGTTGTAGATCTTTCATAATCTTACTTTGTTAAAAAAAGTTGTAGGCAGTCGTCACCAATATTATTTATGTCTTCTTCTAGTTCCTCGTAAATCCACATCTTCTCCTCCGATAAAGTTTATTCTTTTAAAGGGGGTTTGGATTTTTTGATCTTCATTCTTAATCTGTCTTGGTGGATTTTGAGGGTTAGGATTCCTTCTGAAATCCTTTATGGGAAAATGCTCATTTTTCACTTGATCTAGTTCCATCCTTGACATCTTATTTGAGAGCTCTTTTATTATTCTTTCCATGTCATCTATTTTGTCTTCCAAAGATCTTCCTGATCCGGACGGTCCCCCTTGATCTCTATATCTTTTGGTCTCTTTGTTTCCAGTTTCAAGTTTGGTTTTCAACTTTCCTGATGCCATCATGTTTGAATCAATATTTAAGGCATCATCTTGCATCTTGGTGAGGTCTATCGATCTCCTCTCCCTCAATAACAGGGCGAAATTAGGGTCGAAAGCCCCAACGAAGGTTACTTTCGCTACAGGTTGGGAGGCTTTGACCTCGGTTGGGATCTTATTATATAATTTATTGAACCTCTGAGTGAACTTGAGGACTGATTCAGAGTGTTTCTTTCTTAGAGCCCCAAATTCAGTTAGATAATAGAGATGGTCTTTCCTTTCCCCGCACTGTCTAATAAAAGCATTTTCAAGTTCCTCATAAGAGGGTATAGATCCTGCTACTAGGCCTCAGAACCGGGTTCTTACCTATCCTTCAAAATTTTGAACCAGGAGTCTCGAATAAACATCTTCATGTTCGATTTCAAGGATATCGACAAATTGGTCAAAGAAATTGATGTGTTCGACTGCGGTCAAATCACCCTCTCCTGTGAATTTTGGAAGATTCTTCATGTATTTTTCAGGTAAGTCATGTAGGGGGACTGGGAGGGAAAAAGGGGCATATCTAGCAGCCACCTTTGCAAAGATTCTAGGGAGTGGTATTTGGCCGCCTGCTCCTCCAGCCTCACCTCCAACATCACCTCCCCCAACCGCAACCATTGATGATTTAGAGGTTGTTGTTTGGAAATTATGAGGAAGGGTTTCAGGAAAATGATTATCAAGAGACAGGAAACTTGAGGAAGGGGAACTAGGGAAAAATGGACTAGTTTCTTCGGACTCACAGGGTGAATAGAAAGGAGAATCAAGATGAGTTGTGTTGAAAAGAATAGGATGATCGTAGGATTTCTGAGATATAGGAGAATGAACTTTGCGAGGTGAAGAAGTGTCAATCGAGGTGGGAAGTGATGCATATCTTTAACCTCTGTTGGTGAAAGAAACGTTTGGGAAAATCTCAGTTTTAAAATCAGGTGAGACCAAACCAGGCTCAAAGGTTGTAATCTTATTGGTAGGTAATTCCTCGTAATACAATCGGGTATTCGATCCTTAAAAAATATCTCTAGTGTTTGACTCTGTAATTTTAGGTTGATAAAACTTATTTGTCGATGATACAATTTGTTTACGATATCTTCTTGATTTTAAATTTTTTTCTGGATCTAGGACAGACAAAGTCTATTTGTCGTCTGGGTTTCTTCTAGTATTCTTTTAGTTAAAATCCAGTTTGTTTATCATGGAGTCGCCAAGTGCAAGATAAGGGTAGAATTATAAGGTTTTCAATATTTGTTCACTATCAAAGATAGAAAGTGCCAATGTTGTTCTTCCTAGGGAAATACTTCGTTTCTTCGCTCCTCGAAAATGACGCCAAAAAGATGTTGTTCCTGAGTTTGTACTTTAAGGCTCTAAAGTACACCGTCAAGGCATCCAAAAATAAAGAGAGGGATAAGCATAAAAGGTAGATTATATGAAAGGGCTATGGCTGATTCCTTAACTGTCTCTGTCTAGCTTCCCAGTTTTATTGAATACTAATGTCTCTTTCAATTACTACCCATGAACGTTCTAACTCAACCTAGTTATTTGTTGTTTGTAGGATGGTGTTAAATAAATTTAAAGAAATGCTCGTTTGATGCGATAGTCCAGGTTCGATATTAGGTTGTTATGTAACTGGAACATTCATGAGGGAAGGAGACTGAAAGGATAGATTTTGTGTTTTCTTTAAAGGTTCACTATTTCTGTTTCAAAAGATATAAGAATAACTCCAAAAAACTTGAATTAATAGTATGACGAAACTAAAGGCCGTTTATGGTATCTGAGTTAAATTTCGAAAAGGGAAAGTGCATGAAATTGAAAAGAAAGCATAGAGCTGTTGAAAAAAGTGAGGCATCAATTGAAGAGGAATCTCACTTTGTGACAGAAGAAGAAAAATAGTTAGGAAGAAATCTTAATGAAGCAAACGATATTGAAATCTAAAACATTTGCAGGTCTTGTATCTGCTGATAGATGATACAGAAGAAAGGCTGTAAACGATTAAATTGCAAGAATAATTAATTACCACAATAGAGGTTGTACTAAATTGCAGTTAAGCATTCATTAAAAAGATATATGAAAAATATGAAACAACGGATAAACACATAACTCAAACTCAACCAGATCTAGAATCTTCAATCTGCATTCATATTAATTCAAAAAATATTTACAAATTCTTCTTTACAATGTGCCCAGAAAAACCTTTTCTCAGTATCCTGAAATTATATTTATACCAGACCCCTGATGATTGTTGGTTGGTGATCTCCTAACTCCTAGGGGAAAACAGTTACAAGAATTTCAAACTCCAACCGTATGCATGATTATCATTTATTTTCCTATCATCTCGATAATATAAGTTTTCAAAATGATACTTCATTGTTTTACTGAAGTATCTCCTTCTTTTGACCCGATACATTCAATACATTTTTCAAGAAAATGTACGAAATTTCTGGGAGACTCTGGTAGATCCTTTGCTTCAAATAAATAGAATTTTCTCTATTTTTCTGGAAGCTGATCTTCAATTTCCTTACCAGCAAACGTGATTTATTGAAATTTCAAGTTTGGTTTCACTAGCCACTTGTCTATTAGGGTAACATCCATTTCCTTTAATTGTGAAATTTCCAACTGAATTTCGTTCAAACCCTCTTTGAAATTCAACTGGTGTCTTACAATGTTTATTTGTCCTAATTGCCTAGTGAAATTGTCTCTTCCAATACCTAATTATTCCTTGTCCAATAAATAAAAGATTCTTTCACAATCATCTTTGATTTCTTTGACAATTTTCTTATATTTTTCTATGTTGTTTTCCCATACCTTGAGCATGATATCGCCTCTAATCTGCTCTGTGACATAAAGATTTAGAATTTTCAATACTTCTTCATTTTTAGAACATACAACTACCTTTTAGAAAGTGGCCCTTGTTGCTTTAGCTTCTATTTCTTTAAAAATAATGTTATCAAAAGCATTGCTTGTTTCCTGAAAATAATTATGAATAATCTCCACTTGGGAGATTACTTTCTGTTGCTTAGCTTCTATCTTCACATGCATTTCTAGTGATTGGTCCTGAAAAAATTTCAGGTCTATAACCTAGCCTTTAATTGAATTCAATTTAGCCTGTAGTTGTCTTACCAATTCTTCTTGCCGAATAACTTGTATTTGGCTAGTCTGCATTTTCTCGTTCATCTCATCTAGACTTGTCTTAAGTGATTGAATTTTTTTCTTCTTCTGGAGGAGATGTTGTTGCTTCACCCTGCAATACCTTGGGCAAATCGCTTCACCTGTGTCTCTGGAAAGATAGGAGACTAGTTTGCAAATCAGATGATAACGTTTGTACCCTGTCTAACACTTCCTCATAGGTTTTGACCCCTTTGAAAATGTCATCATGAGGGGATTCTTCATGTTCAAAATGTTTCATGCCATAGTGAGCCATGTGGCTTCCCACTGTTTGATAAGGGTCATGCTTCCTATGTTCAAGATTCACCAACTTGACCTCCTCTAGAGATGCAACTTCAACCCTGGAATGACCCAGGTTGAGTAGCGAAAACCTTCCAATCTGTATGGGAAAGACTAGCCAAAACTTCTTTTGAGCTATCTTCAATTCTATTCCAATACCACCTGTTATTATCTTATGAGATACCTCCCTGCACACCAGCCTGCCAGGGAGGAATTTGG
>ML829988.1:14670-33571 GCA_009831015.1 Picea engelmannii | reverse complement strand
TATATATGGTAAAACATTGAGCTTGTGTGTCGTTGTATTTTTGGAGTTACACTCCATGGAAAATAGGGTTTGTGGGTAGTCCTGAAACTAGTCAAAAACAAGTGTTTCGGGTAAAAACGTCATAACTTCTTCATAACAGATCCAAATTTAGTAAGAAAAAATGTGTTGGTTATAGTACAGTTTGTAGTATGTTGTGTAATAGTTTCAAATCAATTCAACAAATATTCCATGTGGGGCACGCTCTACAAGGTCGCTCTCTAGAATAAGCCAGAATTCAACAAGGTGTGCCATTTTTGCCATAACTCCTTTTCTATGAGGTTACAAGTAGTGAAACCTGGAGGAATTGCATAAAACACAATGAAGAACATTCTATGTCAGTTTCAGATCTTTGTTCATTATAGGTACAAAGTTTTGATTATTTCAAGTTAGGGTTGTTGACTAATCCAAAACTAGTCTTGTGAGACTAAAGAAACGTTTGATGAAAATGCTAGTCTCTTGTTGTTAAATTTAAGGAAGTTTTGGAGGTATGTGATCATATACACTAGGTGTTGGCCCTTGGATATATAAGAAAGAGAAGATCGAGGAAGAAAAGGTCAAATGTGAACTGCGTGAAAGACACAGTGACTGTCACTGGGTCGAAGTAAGCAAAAGAGCAGAAAAGCCAGAGCCAAGTGCGAAAAAGCTAGTTGTTAGATGAGGAGATCAAGGATGAAATATAAACAAGGGATATGGATCGAGAACAAATCAGAAAGTGGGTAAAGCCACCGTTACCACTGTGCAGAAAGAAAGGAGAAACAGGCTGGTGAAGCCTGGGAAAAGTGGGTCAAGTTGACCTAGGGTTTTGGTAATTAGGGTTTTGACACCTAGGTTTTGACCTAAGGATGTCTGTTGGCATAGGGGCAGACCTAGGGTTCAACACTCAAGAGTGCACCAACAAAACCCTAACTACTGGCCCTTTCGGCAACACCTGCGAAGTAGATGAAGTCTCACCCGAGGTAGAGGCATGGGTGGTTGCAGGACTCAAATGTCTACAATCTTAGCTGGGACATCGATATGTGATTATATCTTTTACATGGAATTTAGCATAGATGATTCATCAATATTTAACCCCTATTATACTTCGCAGAGGACACAGAGCTTCGCAGTGAATACTCAGATTAAAGATGATTAAGTACTTAGCCTCAGAAATATATATTAGATTCAACAGATCAAGCACTAAGTGATTTATATATCAGATATAACATTCATTCACATCTTATAAGAAAAAATCATAACTAGATCTATATCAACACATCAAGGCATTTCGCATCAGATCGAAGCACATAACACAACACACAAAGTTACCATGGTTCACCCCCACCCTGGGGCTACGTCCACAAAGTCTTCTTCTTTATTATCTCGGTCAAGCAGTTATAGCACAGAGCTTCAATAATCCTTACTTTGCATAGGACAGAATATTTGCGCATCTCGCTAGATCCTTCTTCCTTGCACCTCAGCACTAAACTACAACAAATTGCACTGAGCTCTACAAGCTTCTTACAATCATGCACAAAGCACTTACAATATGCAACAGATCAAACAGATCCAACTACTAGCAATAAGCCATCAAATATATATCAGATAGATGTACTACTACTATTACTATTACCACTGTCCTCCTAAGTATCTATCTATAGATTACAAAAATGGGCCTAATCATGGGTAAACCCATAGGCTAACATCCCTTTCCCGTTACATTAACCCAAAACCCTAAAAGGTCCCCAAAAGTGGGTCGAGATCCCATAATCTCTGCTTCGGCTGGCGCTCCCTCTTTGACAGGCTGTTGAAGTCCAAAAATGGTCAAATATGACCAAGTGTTCCTCAAAACTTGGTCGAGGGCCAACACTGTCGGTGAGGGACTATAATGTATAAATGGAGGTCAAGAGGACCTAGGTCAGGGGGGAACTATTGTTGGGAATTGACATTAATTAGTGTGGGTTGAGAGATTATTTCACTGTGCGAGAGGAAGTGTTGAGAAAAAAAGTTTCCTGGTATTGTAAGATATTCAACTAGGTGCGAGGATCAAATCCTGCAGCTGGGTGAGTAGGATGGTAGAGGAAGAGAGAAGAAGAGAGAATATCTACTGACTAAGAGAGCAGATCAGAACTGTAGGCTTTATCTTAATATATTATAAGCGCAGTTTTGTGGAAGTATCCCTAGAGAGAGGGTGAACCACGTATACCTTGTGTTGTGTGTGTGACTTATGCTTTGATCTCTGTTGCTGTTATATGGCTAATTGCATTACTGTGTTAGATTAGATCTATAACTATGCAGGATAGATCTAGCTTGATAAGTGTTGATGCATATGGAGTTGTTGTTGTACTTGATGCACTTGACATTCCTTTGGTTATAGACATCTCTGTCCTGCAACCCCCTCATAGCTGCTTCGGGTGAGACTACATTTGCTTCGCAGGTGTTGCCGAAAGGTTCGATAGCTAGGGCTTGTTGGTGCACTCTTGGAGTGAACCTTGGGTCTTCCCCTGTGCCAACAAATGGTTCTGTTGCTGGGACATGAATCTTCGTCAGGGAATGTCAAGGTGTTTCCTATCAAAGACAGAGATTCAAAAGTGAATAGAAGATCAGGAGAGGGACTTCACTGAAGCCCAGAACAAGAACCCTAAACTAAGTACTAAAGATTGGCTACAAAGATACATTTTCACCGACATTCATGAGATTTTCTTTGGAGGAATCCATCAGGATCTACATGAGTGGTTGGCTATATTAGCTGATACACAGTTTGAGATCAGATCTAGACCTCCCGTGGCATGGACAACGACACTGATCCAGAGGGTTAAGAGAGTTGGTAACACTGTATCCAGAGCCGTAGATTATTGGTTTGATAATACCATTGGAGGGTATATGACCGGATTTGATGTTGACATAGTAGAATCATATAGCCAAGCCAAGAGATACTTTTTCAAAGGACCCAGAGGGAAATTTTTTCATTTTTTGAAGTTAAGAATCAAGATGCTCTTGTATGAAAACCACATCTTGAAGATACAATAGATTGGCTAGACCAGAAAAGGCTAATGTTCAAAAAATCGGACAACGAAAATGACACAGAAGCTGGACATACGCGCAGTGGAAGAGTATTCAGAGGGATTCACGTTGAGAACCTGTTTAAGCAAAACTATGGAGAAGAGGGTTTCTATAGTGGGGAAGAGGTAGGTCTGATAGACGAAGAACATTCATAACCCACCGAAACAGAAGAAGGGAAAGCTGAAGAAATTTTCCAAAGCGATCCAAAAACCTCAGGAACTACGCAAACTACTAAAGTAAGTAATAACGCCCCCCCTATTGTTTCAGAAACATTAAACCATCAGAATAGTCAGAATCACCAAAGTCCACAGAGTACCATTACAAGCAGTTCAGTGTCTACTCAGACAGGAAACCTAGGCAGCTCCATGGAAGATGAGATGAGGCTACCTATTTTTAGAGGAGATGGATATGAAGATCATAATCAACACTGGTTCCTATGCAAAGCTGTGTGGAACATCAAAAACATTACCGACAAAGTTTTTAAAAGAAACTAGTTTAGCACCACACTGAGGGATCGCGCGTTAAGCTGGTACATGAAGCTTGTCCAAGGACTTGTACAACCTAAGCCACTGAATGAGATCAAGAATGTGCTGGTTGCAGAATTTAAGAAACCTAAGTTGGATTCACAATGTATCACAAAAATGAAGGAGATCAAGCAAAAGGTCGCTGAACCTGTTTGGGAGTTTGATCAAAGATTCAAAACCTTAATTGGAAGATTGACTTTTAAGATCCCATCTGAACAAAACAAGGAATGGTTCATCGCTGCTCTTTTACCACATATTAGATTTCCCTTGATGCAACAAAATATTTCATCACACGCAGAAGCTTTGGAGATCACCATGAAGCTTGAATCAACACCTATGGGAGAAACTAGCTCAGGCATGAGCCAGATCCTGAGCCAGCTGACTAGTTTGTCTCTTCAGGTCGAGGATATGAAAAAGGACAAGGGGAAGGACAAGAGAGAAGATATCTAGTGTGTAAGATGCATATATGAAGGTCATGATAAAGAACACTATCCCTTGTTTCATGAATATTTAGCCTCAGGAGCACCGAGCTCCTTGAAGCAAGTTAAACTACCCTGGTGCGAAGTATGCAGAAACCGACATCGCCCTGGTGAGTGCTACTATATGCAGAAGTATGTTCAAACACCCACAAACTTGTATTGCACATTCTCTAAGTCTGTAGGGCATGATGAAAGATATCATAGGGACTTTGACCTGATGCATGACAGATCAAGAGACATATACAAGATCCAAGGCGAAGTGCACCAAGAAGGAAACATTGCACAATACAATTCCCCAGGAAGAGGAACTTTCAATCCTCGCGGTGGATACAGAGGAAGATGAGGAGGAGGAGGTATGGGTCGAGGCTGAGGAAAAATAATCTGTTACAACTGCGTGCAACTAGGACATCTAGCGAGGGAATGCCAGAACCCTTGTACCACCTGTAGTTATTGCAACTCCTTTGAGCATGTTATTGAAGCTTACCCTATGTTGCTATCCAAGCTTCAGGAAAGGCGAGGACCCCAGTAGAACCCCCAAGTACAACTGATATATGCTGAGCTTCATGGAACAGACCCTAGAGTCACTGTTATTACTCAAGGAGGTGTTGCTACAGGAGAGGATAGAACAATCCAAATAAAGATCGCAAAAGATCTAGGTATCAGGAAAGTTGTGGAGAAGACTCAGGCTTTTGATGCAAAGAAAGAAAGACAAATATTCAAGGAAGAGAGACAGGAGTTCAAGAGAGACCAAGGGTCCTCATAAAAAACATGACCAAAAATAAAAGAGTATGGAATGCCTCAGGCATTTGACCAGTCGACTGCGCATAAAGAGGGAAAAGAGGTAAGTAAACTCATCGAATTTTTGTACACTTGTCTTAAGTTAATTCAGGATGGGAGTGCTGTGCAAGAACTATAGAACTTAATCAGGTAGTATGCGCTAGGGAAGATAGACCCCTTACTGAATAAGGCAGTACACAAAATTGGCAAGAAGAGAAGAAAAAATAAATAATTACACCTGAATGCTCAGATAGGAGAATATTATATAGACTATGTGGTCCTCGACTTAGGATCGGAGGTCAATGTCACGACGAAGGAAAATTGGGCACTGATGGGAAAACCCAAGATGATCTATTCCCCTTTCAGACTTCACATGGCTAATCAACAAGCTATTATCCCATTTGGACGATTGGAGCATGTCCCGATGGACATTGACGGGGTTAGAACCTTTGCATATTTTGAGGTAATTGAAATTGTTGATGATAGCTGCCCTTACCCTGCGTTCCTTGGAATCGATTGGGCCTTCGACAAATCTACTATTGTTGATTTGAATAAAAGATGTATGACCTTTGAAAGAGATGGCCTTAGGGTCATTGCACCCTTAGATCCAGATGAGGGTCAACATTACACAAAGCCCATCAGAGAAGAGGACCATGCATACGATCTGGAAAACATCTACAAACTAGCAACCAGACAACATGTTTATATTAATTTATACAACCGATGGGAGCCTGAGCTGGAAAAGTGACAACGCATTTTCATCAGACTCAGAAGAAGTGCTGGAGAACTGGCAGAACCAGATGTATGAAATCTCTACCCGAAGATGTGCTAGATTAACCAGAGAAGTTCGCTGGATCGACATAACAGTGAGTAAGTTACCCACATTCGATTTCCTGAACCCCCTAGAAACCTTCCTTTCATATTTTGAAACAAGTGTACCAACAAAACAATGATTGTTAGCAATGGATGAGGCCCTGAAAGCTACACCAGCAAGACGGTGGGGGACGTACAAAAGAAACATCACAGACTGGACACAATACCGAACCTTGATGACAACATGGTTTTCATCACAAGCAGTAAGCTGCAAAGTAAGGTATACTGGTCGAAGCTTCCCAAAGGACCATGCGCAAAGCTGTGAAGAGGCCTGGAGTGATATTCCTCGAGAAAAATGGGTGCACAGATTCATTAATATGCTAGATACGACCCATATCAACTGGTACCTTCAAGCGGAACTGCACCTCATCACCACAGATTGGGAAGGTTTGATTCAATTTTTTTTTACCGCCTTTTTATTTGAAAGTGAATATCCTTCAGTAGACCAAGCACTACCGATTGTGAGGCATAAGGTATTCGAATAGGCATTTAGCCTCCCTACAAAACAAGAGGAGGATGAATGGACTGCGCCTCTCCAGAAATTGCAGACTTGCTATAACATCAATGCTGATGACAACTATGACTCGAGGAAGGTCAACATCATGGAGACAGAAGGCCAAAGAGATGTAGAGGGACTAGGAGTTGAATTATCATTTATTGGACAGACAATCAAGATCAGAAAGGTCAATATTGGGATGCTGCTACCATTGACAAGATTACAGAATTATTGCACGAATATCAGGACTTGTTTCCAACCAAGTTCACTGATATGAAGGGAATCAAAGGACCTATGGGAGAGATGAGAATAACTTTGAAACCAGATACGAAGCCAGTCAAGCAAAGACCCTACAGATTGAATCCAAAATACAAGGAAAAAGTGAAGATTGAGCTCGATAGAATGCTGGAAGCAGGGATTATTGAACCTGTTGAAGAATCAGAATGGATCAGACCTATGGTGGTACAAGAGAAGAAGACACGAGAAATCAGAATATGTGTGGACCTTAGGAAATTGAATGATGCTTGTCTGCATGACCCTTTCCCCACACCATTCACTGATGAAGTATTAGACAACATGGGAGGCCAAGAGGTATATTCTTTTACAGATAGATTTTCAGGATACTATCAGATCCAGATTGCCAAGGAGGACCGCTATAAGACCACATTTTCCACAGAATGGGGATCTTTTCAATACACAGTAATTCCATTTGGACTGAAGAATTCCCCAACCATCTTTTCCAGGGTGGTGGTCGAAGCGTTCAAAGAATTTTTGCATAAATTTTTAGAAGCGTATTTTGATGACTGGACTATATTTAGTTTGTTGAAAAACCATTTTGAATGTCTAAGGCTAATGTTGGATAAATGTAGGTAGTGTCAAATTGATTTAAATTTGAAGAAGTGCATCTTCTTCTCACCATTTGGAGTATTATTAGGCCATATTGTATGCAAGCAGGGATTGCTGGTTGATCCATCTAAAGTTGCAATTATAATTGATTTACCACCTCCTACTTCAGTTAAACAACTGCGCACTGCGCTAGGACACACTGGCTATTACAGGAAATTCATTAACGGCTATGCCCAAATTACAACACCAATGGAGAAGCTGTTGAAGAAGGACTGCCAGTTTGGGTGGATAGATCAATGCCAACAGAGCTTCGACACACTGAAACAAAAGATGGTCACTGCGCCCATTCTGTTTTTTCTAGATTGGAGCAAGGAGTTTCATGTGCATGTCAATGCATTTTCTATTGCACTAGGATCAGTACTGGCACAGCCAAGAACATGAGACATTGATCACTTGTTAGCCTTTGCTAGCAGGAAGCTATCCACAACAGAAGTTAACTACACCACCACAGAGAGAGAAGGATTGGCCATGGTATATGCACTACAAAATTTCCACCACTACTTATTGGGAGGACACTTTAAAATGTTCACAGATCACTCCGCGTTGAAATACCTAGTCAATAAACCAATTTTGGGGGGGCAGATATGAAGATGGCTCCTGCTGTTTCAGGAATATGATTTTGAAATCATAGTTAAACCAGGAAGAATGAACAAGGGCCCTGACCACTTGTCAAGGTTGGAACATGGAGAAGAACCCACCAGTTTGGAGGATACACTACCAGATGCACAACTTCTTGTCATTAGAAAGATTGATGACCTCTTCGCATACATCGTCAAGTTCCCGACGACAGGGATAACACCTAGTGAGTATACAATTCACTAGAAGAAACAACTCGTGGTGCACGCTGTATAATTTTCACTGATAGCTGGTCAACTATACAAGATGGGACCTGATGAGATACTAAGAATATGCATTATGGAGGCAGAGCGCCTATTGATCCTCACAAAATCTCATGAAGGCCTCACAGGAGGACATTATGTAGGGAAAGCAACTGTGCAGAAGGTCCTGCGAGCTGGCCTTTGGTGGCCTACCTTACACAGAGATGCTAAGGATTATGCTAGAGCTTGTGATATATGCCAGAGAGTTGGAAAACCATCCTGAAGAGATGAAATTCCATTAGCACCGTAGATGACCCTACAAGAATTTGAAAAATGGGCCATTGACTTTGTGGGACCTATAAACCCACCAAGGAAGCGCACAGGAGAAAGGTACATCATTACTGCGACTAAATACTTAACTAGATGGGCCTAAGCAAGTGCAGTCAAGGACTGTAGTGAAACTACAACTACGCTCTTTATCTTTGATGACATAATAACCAGAATTGGATGCCCTAAGACCCTTACGAGTGACCAAGGCACCCATTTCATCAATAAGACAATGGAAGCCCTAACTGAAGAATTTGCAGTTCACCATCAGAAGAGTATACCTTACCATCCACAAGCAAATGGAATGGTTGAAGCATTCAACAAGATCTTGGAGACAACATTCACTAAGGTTTGGAGTGTGAACATGGATGACTGGGATTTAAGAGTACCAACAATACTCTAGGCTTATAGAACCACTTGCAAGAAATTAACAATGCAGAACCCTTTCAAGTTGGTTTACGGCCTTGAAGTTGTTGTCCCGATGGAATACTTGGTACCAAGTTTAATAATTGTTGCATTTACAGACATGGATGATATTGGCGCTGTCCACGAGAGGCTAGCATAGTTGGTTGAATTGGAGGAAAGCCGATTCATTGTAGGATTCCACCAACAGGTTCAGAAAGAACGAGAGAAGGCATATCATGATAGGCACATCAAGAAGAAGAAATTCAAGCAGGGTGACTTAGTACTGGTGTATGACAGTAAGTTCATAAGACACCCAGGGAAGTTCAGGACACATTGGCTTGGACCATATGAGATCACCTATGTTACAGAAGGAGGAGCTGCACAACTGGAAACATTGAAGGGAGAGTGGAAGGAAGGATTGGTGAATGGAAGTCGGCTAAAGTTGTACTATGACAACCAACTGCCTTGCAGCTCTCAGTAAAAACAAAAGGAGAAGGGTCCATGGACCAAGTGCAGTTGAAACTGGGTACCAGACACAGAAAAGATAGTCTTCACAAGGGAAGGGAAGCGACATAAAGCATAAAGCAAAGACTGCACTGCGTAGTACAAAGTCGAAGTAAAATAGAAAGATCAGATCTAAAGTGCCTCAGGACGAGTCACAGGTGAGTGTTGGGGGCCTGTTGGCCCTTGGATATAGAAGCAAGAGAAGATCGAGGAAAAAAAGGTCAAATACGAACTGCGCGGAAGACATTGTGACTATCACTGGGTCGAAGTAAGAAAAAGAGAAGAAAAGTTGGAGCAAAGTGTGGAAAACCTAGCCGTTAGATGAGGAGATCAAGGATGACAGATCAACAAGGGAGATGGATCGAGGACAACTCAGAAAGTGGGGAAAGCCACCATTACCACCGCACAAAAAGAAAGGAGAGACAGGCTGGTGAAGCCTGGGAAAAGTGGGTCAAGTTGACCTAGGGTTTTAGACACTTAGGGTTTTGACATCTAGGTTTCGACCTAAGGCTGCCAGTGAGGGACTATAATGTATAAATGGAGGTCGAGAGGACCTAGGTTGGGGGGGTACTATTGTTGGGAATTGATATTGATTAGTGTGGGTTGAGATATTATTGTACTGTGAGAGAGGAAGTGCTGAGAGCGGAAGATTCTTGGTATTGTAAGATCTTCAGCTGGGTGTGAGGATCAAATCCTGCAGCTGGGTGCGCAGGATGGTAAAGGAAGAGAGAAGAAGAGAGAAGATCTGCTGACTAAGTGCCCAGATCATAACTGTAGGCTTTATCTTAATATATTATAAGCATAGTTATGTGGACGTAGCCCTAGAGAGAGGGTGAACCACGCATACCTTGTGTTGTGTGTGTGACTTATGCTTTGATCTCTGTTGCTGTTATATGGTTAATTGCATTACTATGTTAGATCAGATCTATAAATGTGCAAGATAGATCTAGCTTGATAAGTGTTGATGCATATGGAGTTGTTGTTGTACTTGATCCACTTGACATTCCTTTGGTTGTAGACATGTCTGTCCTGCAACCCCCTCATATTTTCTTCGGGTGAGACTGCATCTGCTTCGCAGGTGTTGCCGAAAGGGCCGATAGCTAGGGCTTGTTGGTGCACTCTTGGAGTGAACCTTGGGTCTGCCCCTGTGCCAACACTAGGTCTATTACAGAGTTAAAAATCATATTTGGATGATGAAATTGATGAGGGATTTTGGTTGAGGTACAAGTTGGGTACATGGTTGAGACAAGTAGTTGATGAGTTGGCACATACATGAGGTGTATAGTTGATGATGTTGGTACATATTGACGAGTCATAGTTGATGAGCACTTGATACATGATTGGTACATACTTGGTACATGTTTGGTTGCCATTTGTTATGGTACAGGTTGATTATAGATTTTTTGGTACAGGTTGGTGCATGGTTGATGCACTTGTTTATGGTACAGGTTGATTACAGGTTGAGGTACAGGTTGATGCATGGTTCAAGTTTATTGGTACATGTTTACCGCGGTATATATGACAGTGATAGTGTGATAGTGGTTCCTTCATTCTACTTCTACTTCAGGGAGGTTGGAAGGGGAAAGGACAGGTGGTTGTAGCCACCTTCCGGTTGTAGCCAAAGAACATAGGGGGTTGTAGCCTCCTTCTGGTTGTAGCCGGAGAATTGGGGAGTTGGAGCTTCCCTCAGGTTGTAGCCTGAGAAACTAGGGGGTTGGAGCCTCTTTCCAGTTGTAGTTGGAAAACAAAGGAATTTGGTGCTTCTAATGAATGTAATTCTTCAAGACATATAAGATAAAGAATTCCGTGGTTTTCTCTCAATTTGGGTTTCCACGTAAAACACTGGTGTACTATGTATGTGTGTGATTGTTAAATTCTTATTGCTCATTATTGGATAATACTTCTACATTGATATAACACTTGGATTATTTGGAGAAAAAAGATTACAATTACGCTATTACTGATTCACCCCTCCTCTCAGTGTTCCACCAAAAGTTATGACCCTAGGATGTTGAGGTACCAAATTACACCAACTTACCCATAGGGCCCACATGACTTTTGGCGTTTCACCTTCTAGGGTTAGGTTTTTGGATGTCTAGGGTTTTGGCATTCATGAGTAAAATGAAAAGGGCATATGGAGCCTCATTGTAATCCATTCAGCTCAGACAGATGTGCGTAGCAACCACAGCTCTTCTCAGAGATAGCTACCACCATTCGAGCAAGTTTTAGTTTTGTAGTTTTACAATTTTAGCCTATTTCATTATTTAATAGAATATATTGTTCACTAGATATTTGTGGTATTCTTCCTATCTCTGTGTTTATTGTATTCAGTTTATTAATCAATTTGTTCTGCTCCTAAATCCGAATCAGTGGTATCAGAGCGGTCTGCTCTTCATTTATTTTTCTTTGTGCATGTCCCCGACAAGGTCTGGGTATAAGAAGTTGGGACTCAAACCAATCGAGCCATTACGATATCTATCGCGTCGAGCCCGACAAAAACCCATGGGAGAAGAAAATAAAGATGATGGAGCAGGAGATCCGATTAAAATGTTGCTCAAGGAATCCCTCGTGTGACAAGGGAACTAAATGATGGACAACTTCATGCAGATCCTTCGATAGTTTCCCACAGGAGAAGCATCTTCATCAAGTGACCATGCAACCCCCTTCAAGGTACAGGTAAATTTTGATATTCCGTTATTTGAAGGACTGATAGATGCAGATGCTGCAGATAAATGGTTGAATCTTCTTGAAGTATATTTTTCGGTCCACAATTTTTTTGATAGGGAAAAGATCACTTTTGCACTCATCAAGGTCGTTCCCCATGTTAAATATTGATGGGATACTTACTCTGAGAAAATGACCGTGGAGGAATCTGCAATTTTTGTGGTGGCCCCTACATGGGATTCCTTCTGGGACGCCATTAAAGAACAATACTACCCTGTTGAGAGCTACGAAAACCAATACACCATATGGACCACCCTACGTCAAGAAAGGGACCAGATAGTACCATAATTCACCAATATTTTCCATACCCTACACACCAAATTGGGTATCAAATATTATGAGCATCATCTAGTGCTCAAATACCGTGACTGTTTTCATAGATACATTCAAACACAAATGGAGTTTTTGGACATCGCCTCATTGGGCACGACTTATAGATACGCTGTCAAGATCGAGAATTTTTTTAAGCAGAAACGAGGAGAGTTTGGATCTGCAAACCCCTCATAGCCGAAGCAGGGAAAAGACAACCCCAACCCACACAACAAGGGACCAAATCATGATGGACTCCCTCAGGACAATCAGTCCAAGACGCAACACAAGAGGGGAAACAAGAAGACAAAGAAGGACATGGTAAAATGGTGTGAGTACCATAAAATTCCTTGGCACAACACCGACGAATGCTGCTCCAAGTAGTCCCTCATGGCCGAGCTGAAGGATTTTGAGTCAGAGGTTGATTATGATTCTAAGTCAAATCCTAAAGGAGGGAAGCAGATTATCGATGTTGAACCTGGTTCCACAGTCACTACCACTAAAGTCCGACCAAGTTAACTAGAAGACCCAGAGAAAGGAGAACGCCTCTTTCACTTGCAGATGTGGGTCAAGGGGGCTCCGATTCATTTCATTGTCGACAACAGTAGTCAGAAGAACCTGATTTCAGCAGAGGTCATCAAGCGGCTGGACCTGCCGATGACACCACACCCACAAACCTACACCATTGTCTAGCTTCGTCAAGGAAGAGATATTTGTGTCAGCCAACAATGTCATCTACCCTATGATATCAAGCCTTTCAAATATGAGGTACTATGTGATATTGCTCCCCTTGAAGTTTGTGATGTTCTTTTAGGACAACCATATTTGTGGAAGCATCATGTTGCATATGAGTCTAGACCCCGCAATGTTATTATTACCTTGGGTAGACAATTGTACAGTATCCCAGAGGTGACACCACCTACTGCTATTTCTTTAATCTCTGCTAAGAAATGCAGTAAGGTCATTTCACAGACCAGGAAGTTCTTCTTCTTTGTGATCTATGCTCACAGTAATCAGAAGGTCACCGCCACATTCATGGCCTCTACACAATGCCTCTCTTTGCAGCAACAACAAGTGGACGGGATTGTGGAAGAATACATATACATATTCGCCTCACCTACAGGGGTACCGACACACTGCCAAGTCAAGCATCCAATTGATCTGACCCCCAACGCACCTCTACCTAATGGGCCAATCTATCGGCGCTCCCTGATGGAGAATGATGAAATCGGGTGTCAGATCTAAGAGATTCTTTAGAAGGGGCACATCAGACCTAGCTCCTCCCCTTGCAGAAGCTCGATTGTACTGGTGCAGAATAAGGACAAGACTTGGAGACTCTACATTGATTACAAATCCTTAAAGAAAATCACAGTCAGGAACCGCTACCCAATTCCCAGGATTGATGACCTTCTTGACAAAATCAAGTGGGAAACGTTCTTCAACAAGATTGACCTGAAGTTTGACTACCACTAGGTTCCCATCGAACCAACTGATGTCTGGAAGACAACCTTCAAGTCTAAAGAAAGTCTCTGCAAATGGCTATTCATGCCCTTTGGATTAACAAATGCACCAACCATTTTCATGAGGTTGATGGATGATGTATTGAGACCTTTCACGAGCTCCTTTGTGGTAGTATATTTGGATGACATCCTCATCTTCAACAGAACTTGGGAGGAGCACATGCAACATATTCAATATGTTTTGAGCACTCTGCGACAACACAAGCTTTATGACAACTTGGAAAAATGATCTTTTGGCATGAACAGGGTCCAATACCTGGGCTACATTGTTGATGAGCACGGGGTACATGTCGATCCATATAAGATCCAAGTCATCCATGACTGGCCTACCCTGACCACACTGACTGAGCTTCAAAGCTTCTTTGGACTAGCCAATTTCTACCGATGGTTCGTGTTGGGATTCTCTCATATTACATGGGCCCTCAACCAGGTAACCAAGGGCGGTGGTAGGGCCAAGTTTGTGTAGGGGAAGGAGAAACAATGAGCATTAGATGATCTGAAACATCATTTGTGCTCAGTTCCTGCAATCTCCTTTCACTATCTGCAACAACCATTCGATATTGAGACTGATCCATTTGACTATGTTGTGGGTGCAATTCTCACTCAACATGAGCATCCTGTGGCATACCATAGTGAGACACTCTCTGATAATGTCCAGAAATACCCCACCTATGACAAGGAAATGTATTCCATTGTACAAGCCTAACGTCAATGGAAACATTACATTCTGTGGAAAGAGACGATCATACACACTGATCACAAGCCTCTGCAGTTCATACAGATGTAGGGGAAATTGCAGAACGATCATCATCATAAGTGGTCCACCTACATGCAATAGTTCCATATCAACATCAATTATAAGACAAATATCTCCAATCATGTCGCTGACTGTCTTAGTCGGCCTCCTGTGGCTGCACTCACTATTGTGCTCTAGCCCTATGGACATGAAGCATCAGTCTGGCCCCAACTTTATTAGCAAGATCCAAAATTCACCACCACATATCAAATCTTCGGTACAAGCGCCACTGTCATTGATTTTCACATTCATGATAGACTCTTATGCCACCTGGGCCATCTCTATGTTCCTACAAGAGAGCGTGCAAAGCTGATTTGGGAAGTCCACTATAGTCGGGTGGCAAGACATTTTGGCATAGAGAAAACTGTGTCCGTTCTTCATAAACATTTTTCTTGGCCAAAACTTTGATAGGATGTTAGCAAGTATATCTGATCTTGCACTACCTACACCATTGCCAAGCCAACCATCAAGAAACAATGCTTATACACCCCTCTTCCTATTCCCGAGAAGTCGTGGGAATCCATCTCAATGGATTACATGTCTGGTTTTTCATCCACCAAGCATGGAAATAACTGCGTGTTTATGGTCATTGATCGATTTTCGAAGATGGCCATCCTCACAGCCTATAAGAAGAATGTCACAGAGGCCGAGATTGCCAAGCTCTTCTTCGAACGAGTTTGGGTCAACTTTGGTATACCACAAACCATCATCTCCGACCACAAAAGCAAGTTCCTCAACACCTTTTGGTCAAGTCTCTGGTCTCTATTGGACACCAATCTCACAAAATCCACTACTTTCCACCCCCAAACTGATGGCCAAACCGAAGTCATCAATCATATGATTGTGCACATCCTGCGCATGTACAATTCTAAGCATCCCCATACATGGGACGATAGTCTCCCATATGTCCAGCACAACTACAACAAGGCTCTCCATAGTTTCACCGGCCACAACCCATTTCAGGTGGGTCTGGGATTCCAACCCTTGGGACCCATTGATGTTGCACTTCCTCTTGCCGCCACACATACATACTCTTCCCCTGATCAGTCTGCAATCGACAAATCCCCCAGATTCATTGAGCGGATTCAACACATCCACCAACATGTCCATGAGATTTTGTAGAAATCCAATGCTAAGTACAAGTAGCATCACTATCAACACAAGGTACCACACCAGTTTTAGTTTGGCGACAAAGTCTGGTTACATTTGTAGAAGGAGCATCTCACCGGGCCCCATAAGAAGCTTCACCCACTCCGTTATGGGCCTTACGCTATCACCAAGGCTGTGGGTAGCAATGATTTTAAGCTCAACACTCCACCCTTCCTTGGTCTGCATCCAGTATTCAACGTGGACCTCCTTAGGCCATATTTTCCATCATTATTGGATACCTCTGAGATCTCTGAACAACTGAAACCAACAGAGCTCAACCCTGACTGCATGGAACAAGCATCCACCAATCAAATCGTGGAAACACAAGTCAAGGGAACTTTCCAGTAGCATATCCAACTTTATTGGGTTGTTAAGGCAGTCCAACTCCTACACCAAGAAAAGTGGCTCACCCAGGTCCAAATCCAAGAAACGTTTCCTCAACCGATGGGGGAACTCAATGCAATGGAGACCATTGCTTCCTAAGGGGGGAGGATTGATCCAGGTGGATATTGGTGGCCAACCACCTATTCCAACTAGCTCCTCGTGTCCATTTTTGTTCAACATGTCTTTTTGTACTGCTATATAATTGTGATTTCTACACTTCTGGGGCTGTTTGAAGCCTCACACATTCTCTAGGTGGATACAGGTCACCTCTCGCCTAATCCAACTGGATTATTTTGTATGTTTTCATGTCATCACATATTGTTGTACTTTTAGGGTTGTTTTGGGGCCCTAAACATTGTTTTTTTGGCTCACCATAGTTAGACTATAGACAGAGTCAGAGTCTAATGATGAAATGTGTAGTTCTTTGAAAGACCTTTCCAACGGGATATCACACGCCTAAAACATAGGTCGTAAGAAAAAGTTATGACCCTAGGAAGTTGAGGTACTAAATTACACCAACTTACCCATAGGGCCCACATGAATTTTGGTGTTTCACCTTCTAGGGTTAGGTTTTTGGATGTCTAGGGTTTTGGCATTCATGAGTAATATGAAAAGGGCCTATGGAGCCTCATTGTAATCCATTCTTCTTAGACAGATGCACGTAGCAGCCACATCTCTTCTCAGAGATAACTACCACCATTCGAGCAAGTTTCAATTATGTAGTTTTACAATTTCAACCTATTTCATTATTTAATAGAAGATATTGTTCAGTGGATATTTGTGGTATTCTTCCTATCTCTGTGTTTATTGTTTTCAGTCTGTTAATTAGTTCGTTCCACTCCTAAATCCAGATCACAGTCAAATCATCAAGATATACTTGGATAATTTTACCGACCAGATCATCAAAATCTATTTGCATAGCTCTCTAGAAAGCGACACCTACGTTAGATAAGCCAAAAGACATGCGTTCATAAGAAAATGTGCTCCAATGTGTAGTAAATTTCGTTTTGTATCTATCGGTCCTTTTTTACCTTGATTTGATTATATCCATAGAAACCATCAAGTAAGGACATCATTTGTGACCCGACGACCTGTTGCAAAATCATTTCCATATTAGGGAGAGGAAAATGATCTTTTACACTTTCTCTATTCAATGCACGAAAATCAATGCATAATCGAATCTGACCATTTATTTTCCTAACAAGAACCAAATTTGAAACCCACTCAGAATACTTAACTGAAGTCATAATACCATTTTTCAAAAGTTTTTCCAACTCCTTTCTAATAGTAGCTTCAAGTGCAGGGTTAATGGGTCTTTGTTTTTTCCCAACTGGTTTTATCCCTTCCTTGATAGTAATGGCATGTTGTATGAGAGCAGGATCAAAACCACGAATATCCTCATATGACAATGAAAAAACATCTTGAAATTCACATATTAGTTCTATGAATTTTTCCTTTTCTTCGTTGGAACGTTGGGCACCTAGTTTAACCATCTTTGGAGATTCGAAGGTCCCAAGGTTCAAGGAAATGGTATCACCCACTTTCCTTTTCGACTCCTCTTCCTTACGTGTTTCTTTGTTGCCTACATCACTCGATGAAAATGAACTCTCAAGAGGAGTCAATCCTTTTGGAAATTTGTCATCTTCCATAGATATGATTTCCTTTGGCTTAAAAGGTTCATTTTGTCTAAAATCACAGATGCCTTCATCATTAGGGAAAACCTGCCATGATTCTACATTATCTAGAATGTGAGGACGATATAAATATTGAAAAGTACAATCGGGCCTTTGGGGTAGAAGTTGTTGAGTAGGAGATGTTGCAAATACAACTAACCTATCAACCATTTAATTAAGTTCTCTCTTAACACGAGTGATGTTAAATGATAACAGGTTTGAGATAAGTATCCAAATAGCTTGGGTATAGCGTTTCATCAACTTATTGCTAGGAGAATAGATTTTATGCACAAGGTTCACAATGTTGGATTACTGAGAGGGGGGGGTGAATCAGTAATAGAGAAATTTAATACTTTTTAACCATATAATCCAAGTGTTATATCAATGTAGCATTATCATCCAATAACTGTAGAGTAAATAAGCAATGAACACATGAAAAATCATACACATACACAGTACACCAGTGTTTTACGTGGAAACCCAAAGCAGGAGAAAACCACATAATGTTTTTTCTTATATGTCTTGAATAATTACATTCATTGGAAGCACCAACTTCCTTTGTTTTCTAGCTGCAACGGGAAGGAGGCTCCAACTCCCTTGTTTCTCAGGCTACAACCTGAAGGAAGCTCCAACTCCCCTATTCTCTAGCTACAACTAGAAGGAGGCTACAACCCCCTATGTTCTTCGACTACAATAGGAAGGTGGCTACAACCACCTTTCCTTGCCCCGTCCAACCGCCCTGAAGTAGAAGTAGAATGATAGAACCACTGTCACACTATCATTGTGAGATATACCACCATAAACCTGTACCAATAAACCTGAACCATGCATCAACCATGCATCAACCTGTACCTCAACCTATAATCAACCTGTACCAAAAACAAGTGCATCAACCATGCACCAACTTGTACCAAACAACATGTAATCAACCTGTACAATAAAAAAGTGCATCCAACCATGTGCCAAGTATGTACAAATCATGTGTCAACTACTCATCAACTATGACTCATCAATATGTACCAACATCATCAACTATGCACCTCATGTATGTGCCAACTCATCAACTACTTGTCTCAACCATGTACCCAACATGTACCTTAACCAAAAGCCCCCATCAATTTCATCATCCAAATATGATTTGTAACTCTGTAATAGACCT
>ML829987.1:57073-94110 GCA_009831015.1 Picea engelmannii | reverse complement strand
ATGTATGTATATATATATATATATATATATATATATATATATATATATATATATATATATATATATATATATATATTACTTTATATTAAAATTTCAAAGAACTTACCATGTTCTCTTTTTGGGATCTGCTTCCCTCATGGTCATTGTTGTAAGTTTTTTACAAACATATTTTATCAATAAAAGCATTGCATAATGAAATACACAAATGATGAAATATATTTTACAAACTAAGTAAAGAATTCCATGCTAAAACTGGTTTAGAGTTAGGTGGTGCATACAATATAGTAATACACGCCATTGCATATAAGACAATTCTATGCATTGGTGCATCATTAATGTGTAATGTGCATCACTAAACTTGAGAATGTTTTTTTTAAACAATGCCAAATGGTGTGCTTTACAGTAAAAAATGCACAGGTGCAAGTTTATTGTACAATTTTCATTGTGAACCACAAAAGCATTTATAAAAAATAAAAATGGCAGCGATAGGAATTGGGATACAATGCAATGATTGGTCCTAATCCAATAGATACAAAATGCCCCATGTACAAATTCACAAAACCATTAAATATCCATTGCCTAAAAAAATATCATTGTGAAATACTAGAGAGAGTACACCCCTAATGCTAGAGTTTGCAACAACATAAAACAAAAGGGAAACAACAAACAAACTAGGTTTTGCATCATTGAAGCTAACTCTAAAACCTTTTTATTTTCTTGAAAATACACTATAAATATTAATAGGAGTAAACAAAAAATTATGGAATTATAGAATAAATTGAGGGAGAATATGAGATGAATAGAATGAAATTACATTTCTGAAATTTCTCTTACTCGAATTTGTATGTGACCTACGATGATCCCTTAAGAATTTGGCTCTTCAAAAAAATCTTCCCACTCCAAAATATTTCCTGGTAAATCTCTAGTCCATAGGTCTCTCCTCTAACTTTTAGCAAAATAATGGAATAGGGATCAAGGATTTCTTTTATCAATTCATTTCTACAAAATGAAATTCCCACTCAATTTTTTTACTAGATATTTCGGTGCATTGATGATAAATGCTAACATTGTTCTTTTTTTTTTGTTTGTTTTGAAATTAGAATGTTCCATGCATCTCAAAATTTATTTGAAGAATGCAAACACAGAAATTACAATAATCCAAAAGATATGTCACTTATTATCCGTGCACTCATGGGATGGGACATTATTCCCTTTGTTATAGTATTGTCCCTCTTGGTTGTCTTCCCTACATGTGCCCAATGTTGGGACCACATTCTCTATTTGTGGTAATAATTACATGAATTCCGAGTGACATCAATCACCACATATGTAAGGTTAACTGAATTTGATTGTATTTGGGTCTGCGGCTAGGGTTTCCTCAGCCGCAAAGCCCTTTCCCTTTCCACGTCGATTTTTTTGCCTGTAATCCTCCTCTCGGTGGTTGCGGTGCCAAGGCGGACTTGACCCTGTTTTCTCTGGTGTGCACGGTTTTTTTGATGAGTTGATTGTTGAATATTTGTTTTTCTTCTGTTGTTCGGATGTGTCGAGGTTTGTGCAGGCCCTAGTCGTCGATTCTATGGTGTATCAAGTGGATCTGATGCTTTTGGATGCTCTCCTGGGGGTGGGGATTGTTTTATCCTCACTCTTTGTTGATGGTTGCGCCTTCCAGTGGGTGGATTTGGTTTTTTTGAGGTTTTCTCTGCTTTCTCTAGTATGAAGTTTGGATTTGGGTGATTCGTTCTTGGTTTGGTGCCTCACGACCTTTTTTTCTCCCTTATATGATCCAGATCCGGTCTGTTGATAGTTAATATGTTGTCCTCTCAGTCCCGATCAAATGTTGATGTTGCCATGGGTGTTTATGGAGGTTTCAGGCCATTTCACTAATGGTGGTTTGTTCAGGGCCTGATGCAAAGTCATGGTTCTCTCTGGTGCTTTGATGGTTAGGGGGTCCCTACACTCCTCGTGGGATCTGTAGTTTTTGTGTAGCGGATGTTGGGGTTATTGTTTTTTCAGTGTCTTGGGTCAAATATTTGAGGTCCTTTTGGGCGTGCGGTGTTGATTTACTGCCCTTGGTCAACACTTTGAGGTCCTTTTGGGCATGCAAATTTTGGCTTCTTCTCTTCCGTGGATGCATGAATCCTTGTTTTTTCCCCTCCGACTCTGGATCTTTTGGGGATTATTTGTCTCTCTGGCCTGGTCCATCCAAGTTGTGTCTAGGGTCTGTCCCTGTTGCTTTTTCATGGCTACGTTTATTTTATGGTTTGATTTTGAGGATTTCCTATGTTTTAGGGCCACTTTTATAGGGCCATTTTTTGTTTCCTTCCTCCTCTTGGGATGAAAGGTATTTTTCGACTAAATGCATGCATTATTCAGAATGTAATTTTTATTTCTCTTAATAAAAGTTATGCTTTTTTCTTTAATATATATATATATATATATATATATATATATGATTTCCAAGTCTAAAATAGATGGCATTGCAAATCTTAGGGTGTTTATCCTCTCACATGTATTTGTTCCTCCCAAACAATCAATAACACTTACTCCATTTTTTGGTCCTCTTTATAATAAGTTTGATTGCTCTAATATTGTTAAATACACACATAGCATTTCCATGTATAGTATGTGCATGAATGGTTATAACTCTAGAAACTTTAACAAGAATAATTTTTTATATATCAATGCTCATCCACGTAGTCATGTGGACATTCTAAGGTTCATAAATAGTTGTAGGTTCTCATTGTTTAGTGCAAATTGTTCATTTGAGGAACATTCCAATGGCAAAGATCTCTTTATGAAAAGAAGGCATCCATATGTGTCGTTGTGCATGTGATATGTAGTTTTCTTCCTAGTAACGAGCCTTTTAATAAACTATAACTTCTGTAGACCACCAATTTCTCGTCAAAGATGGCTTACATTGGGACTATCTATAAATTTTCCCTTTTGGGGGGGGGGAGAAAAAAACCATTGAGTAATTGTTTTTTTAGATTTTCAATAGAATTAATGTAAATGTATTGCTTAATTCGACATTTGTTTTACAAAATGGTTGGTTTCGTGTGTACTACTGGAAAACAACTTTCATGCTTCTAATAAATGTTTGGTTTAATATTTGAATATACAAAATGTGTTGTCTTTACTAATATCACCAATTTAACGTTCAATATTTTTGCAATCAAGACTCTGATGATGAGCGACCTATCTACCATCTACTGTTGCACCCTAATATGATGTCAAATCAAGAGAAGGTTGATAAATGATCACAACTCGAAGAGGAAGTATACTAAGCATGGTTGAATCAACCACCTATTCAATTCCCACTATGTCCTGAGTCATCGAATCAAAACTTCTATAATAACACAGGTTCTTTACGTGTTGAGGATGAAAACAATGATATAGAGGTTGGTATGGATGATTTATTATGGGATGGAGGGAATTTTTTTACATGAATTCCAGTAAGATGACCTAGGGGACAATGCTAATAACATCGATACCTTCTTTGAAAGCTTGAAATTTGATTCCACAACCCCTCTCTTTGGACATGGACCAAGGTCTACCCAACTAGGGACAACAATGTTACTATACAACTTGAAAGAAATGTATGGTATGTTAGATGTGTGTTTCTCAGATCTACTGAGGTAACTTATGATTAAACCCCCTATATTTTAATGAATCTTATCACATAAGCAAAAAAGAAAAGGGATTTTATACATGATTAATGATAGTGTACATTTATATTACCCCCTAATTGCAAGTTACTCAAAGATAAGGTACTTCCAAGTGATAATGTCCTCCTCGATAGCTATGAAGAGTCAAAGCAACTACTAAAAAGGTTGAGTGTTGAGTACAAATCATATCACACCTGTATGAACAATTATCTTATATATAGAGGCAAATACACAAACAAAGAGATATGTCAAAAATGTGGGAATGACAGGTACTATAAATTAAAAAAGCAAGTGTAAGGCACATGGTCCTCCTCATAAGATATTGAGGCACATGCCTATGATCCAAAGGATGCAAAGGCTATTTCATTACAAAGAATTAGCCATCTTGCAGAGGTGGCAAGCCTCACATAGAAGTGAGCTAGGAGTTATGTGGATCCCAGTGGATTCCATAGCCATGTAGCATATATAAGATACATAACATGATAAATTCAGGAACAAAGTATGAAGCGTTCGATTGAGCATAGTCATGGATGATTTAACCCATATTCCCTCCAAAATACCAATTATTTTGTTTGGCTAGTGGGTAATGATCAATAATAATATCCCCCCATAGTTATCTGTGAAGAATGGACATCTTATGTTGGCTCTTATGTCCTTGGTAGAAGACAAGTGAAGAAAATTGATGTCTACCTTCAACCATTGATCAATCAATAGAAGCAAATATGGGAAATGTCACATTCCCACAACGTGCCTTGCGATCGTGCACCTCTTGAGGTTGTGAGACACTACAATGTTTCACGTTTGGCCGCTTGGCAACACCAAGGTTACTTCATCTAAACTACACCTCTTCACCCAGATCATACCCATACTTTGTTCTAAGCTACCGACGATTCACACTCCTACTCTAGTGCAACTCTTGTATACTTAAACATTTGTTAACTACTTTAACACTAAGTCATACTTAAGAAGACATCCATGAGAAACCAAGAGAGCTATGGAACAAACAAAATACAAACACATATATTGTGTGGGTGGCATGAACCATACCTAACACCTAACTAAGTCTTTTTTATATGTAAAACAATATAAGCACTACCGGCTTGGTTTACAACGGGGTGGAGTCAAACAACTCACCTCACCAAGACACTCATACATAGATCGTCACCAAGATTCTCCATAGAAACCATCTCTGCATCCACTTGCGGTGCACCTCATACGCGCCTCTAATCGCAAACTTGTTGTCTCTTCATTTTTGCAGACTTTGCCTCTTCATTTCCACATACTTCATAGATTTCGGTTCTGCCTCACACATGCCTCCAACAGTCCTACATTTCTAGACTTAGCCAAAATATACCCAAGAGAAATTCACCTAGCTCTGTCCGTCGAACCCTCCTCCTCAATGCAACACTAGTCCTCCCATAGTGGAGCGACTTAGCTCCTTGAGGGAGCTCCTCCTCTTCGTTTGCCTCAAAATCGTAGAGCTCTCATTGTCTCTAAGTTATGCCAAACTTGACTTCCTTGGTTGTGCACCGTTGTTCTCTTATAGGCTCTCCAAAGTTCACCATTGTGAACCATCATGTCCTTTTGGGGGTGTCATGCCCCTTTGCGAACCCATGTCTAAATGAATCATCACACCCCTTCATGGACTTGGTCGCCCAAATGAACTCATGCACTCATCAACTGTCATGCCCCTTGGGACTCACATGCCCAACCTTGGTACACCCCTCATGTTGGTGTGCCCCATCCATTGGATCGACTCATCCACTTGGGTGTGCACGCTCCTTAGGTGAGTCAGGTCGACTACCCTAAGTGTGGCCCCCATGCTTTAGTCAATTCATCTATTTGGTGGAGTGCCCAAATCTTTCCCTCGACCCTTCGTTAAACCATCCGTCATTTGAATTGAATTGCAAGGCACCTTGGGTGGAGTCATCCCTTGGCACATCACTTGCTCAAGGAACCCAAACTCCCCGCTATATGAAGACTTATGTCTCCTCATTTTCACCGAGCATCCTGCTTGACCGATTTGGACTGTGGTGGAAGTGCACACACCCGAGATAAGCTCCCAAGGCTTGCATCCTCCCCCACCTCAAGTCGTTGTCGTCCTTGACAATGTCCAAAAAATGTGTGATCTCTGAGTCTTTGCCCAAACTCATGCCTCCGCTGCAACTAAGTCTGTTGGAAACCCCAAGTTTCATCTCAATCGAAAACCCCAAATTCTGCCAAAGTGGAAGCCCCAAGTTTTCGACTTGCAATGCAATCATCCGCAACTTGTACAACCATCCACACTACTCTGCCCAAATTTGTGTGCGACCAAACTATCTGCAACAATGGAAATACATCTCTTCCTCAACTTTGTTTGCAATGTTTAACCTGCCATGACCCCGCTGTGATGATCACTCTTTGTTTGGTTGTTGTTGCTACTATCTCAATTATTGTTGCAACCAAAACCTCAAAAATGTCTAAGTGTTGAACTCCTTGTGGCTCCCTGCTACAATCATACTTCAACCAACTCTTCCATGTCTCCACATAATGCTAGCCCCCATGCCTTGGATTGATTGGGTAGCTAATCCAACTGTAACACCCAAATCATGAAAATGTACTTCTTCATTCTTGAACTTAGTATTTTCTATCTGCATCTCTGTCACTCCATCCAACTCTAAGGCAAGTGTCCATCCTTGCCTCATTGTTGTTTCCATCATTCAATCTTCATTAAGAAGATCCTCCATAATGTCTAAGTGTCACACTTTGAACTTACTAGTGCATCTATACAGTTGACCCCCTTGTCAAGTTGTTGGTCTTACCCAAGTTGTGAACTAGTTGAATGGCCAATCCAACCGTCTCACTTCTTGAGACTTCACGCCCTCATGCAAAAATTGATCACTTCCTTCCACAATTTAGTCGATCCATGTAATGATATTAGACCAAGAAAAGGTCGTCCCTCACCTTGTTGCACTATGAAGCCACCCCGTAACAAAGTCTTTTGCGGCAACTTGGCTCCATTGTCCTCCTCATGGCACAATTAATCAATATGCCCAAGAACTGCACATCCAAACTTCCTTTGCCTCACTACTACTTCACTCGACCATGTTGTTGTGTCTACCTCTCGATCCCTTAGAATGGTTAGGCTTCACCCTCAACCATGCTACCCAAAGGAAGAGAAACACAAAAGTCCAAGTAATCTCTTCATACTACAGTTTGATTGTCCACACAATCCTTCAAACGAAGGCAAGTCCTCAAATCACCTCCTTTAGTCAAGTCACCTCAATGAAACTCAACATCTGCGATGAGTGTGGGAAACATGACTACACCCCTCAAACGTCCCAACGAAATGTCCAAATCACTCCAAGTAGAATGAGCCACCTCAAATAACTTCCATGCCTTAGGCACATTTGAACCAATACTCTGCCAACCTCAACCAACAACCCTTGTTGAATCTCTGAGTCATTGCATAATCATCCCCAAGTCACCAAGCGTGATCTGCCTCATCCAATGTCCCATACCAAAGGCAATCGAACACCACCCAAGTCACTTGGTTTGCGTTCTACCCATTCAGGTTGATTGTCAAGAATTCTTGGTCAACTTCCTTGCTAACTCCATTCGTCTCTTGCAACAAACTTCCTTGCACCTATTGCAAGCGTTCAAACTCTGGCATTGTCATTGTGACTTTCAAGTAATCACATGACCCAACAAAACTAGCTAAGGAAACAAACACCAAGGCGCCTCACCCATCCTCTCAAACCAGGCACATATAGACATAATTGCCCACTTCACCACAACGATCTGTCCAATGCATCTCATCAAAGGGTCAAGAAACTTCCTCAAGCCACCTCCATGGTTGCATCCAAATATTCCTAAGTCCACCATAGAACTTGTCCAAGAATGTCATCCCAAGCTCTCCACACATTTTCCCAACCAAGGCATCCCAACTACTACATGACTTCTTTGAATCTAGACCACTGGAGTAACCCTCAAGTAAGTCAGTTTTCACCGCATAAACATAATGCACTTGAACCACCAAGTCATCCATCTTCCCTTCAAAGAAATCACTGCAACACTTGGAAAATGAAAGAACTCAATCCAATCATACCTTTCCAACGACATCGTTCACTGCAATCATGTTCTAAGTCTGTTGTCTTAGGCCTTCACTCCCAAGAAATCGACTCTTCACATGAACTCTCCTTAATCACCACTCGCAACTCCACAAATATGCAATATCTTCACTGCGATACAAGGTTGAGTCCATTCCTCCACTTCATAAATCTGTTTAAGTTCAAACTCTGCATGCAATTGATATAACTCATCTCCAATATCTTTCCATCTTTGCACCTTGACCGCCTCTGCTTCAAGGCACCATGCATCCACCACTCGACTGTCAAGTCATACTATTGTTAATTGAATGTTGTAACTCTATGAAGAGCTACCTCGTTTGAAGGTTGCGGTCATCCCACCGACAACCCAACTCAACTCAACTACTATTCTCGGTGATGCACAACACGAAGACATCATGGATGGAAATGTTCCCAACCAACTTTCTGTTGTAGAGCTACTCTAGGTCACCCTAGGTCATCCAATGCACCTAAGCACTTCACCTTGCTACAACCCAAAACTGCTCCTATTTGCACTCACTTCTGCAATCACCCTCTATGTTCTTCTTCTACAATCACTTCTACGGTTAGATTTGTGACAAGCTGAGCAATGATCCTGCGTTCAACTACCTTGCCCAAGTGCTCGGTTCACTCAACAAACTCTATACTTGGTCTCTCCAAGGTGTGCACAATAGGTCCGACACTGACTTCCATCATGAATCAAACCAACCAAGTCTATCTCTGCGACAAGTTCTACGATGAACTCTGTGATGAGTTCTGCGATTACCCACCTTGTCCAGTGCTTCATTTCACCACAAACTCTACTCTCGTTCTACATAAGGTGTGTGCCTAACTCAAACATCTTATCACACTGTCAACCAAACCTCTTCCATAAGAATGATGCAAAGTCTGTGATGAACAAGTTCACTACACCAAATCATTCACCAAGTCTGCGAACATTCCAACTGAACTAACTTTGCAAAAATATGCCTTCAAATTTTTCTCTGATACCATCTATCGTCGAGATAGTGGTGAAGAGCTCACAAACCCTTCTCCAAAATATGCAATGAATTCACTCTGATGCCATCTGTCATTGATATAGTGGTGAAGAGCTCCCCAACCGTTGTCCAAAATATGCAATGAATTTTCTCTAATACCATTTATCACATCCCCACAACGTGCCTTGCGATCGTGCACCTCTTGAGGGCATCTGACACTGCAACGCTTCACGCTTGGTTGCTTGGCAACACCAAGGTTACTAGTCCAGACTATGCCTCTTCACCTAGAGCATATCCATACTCCATTCTAGGCTATCGGCGAGTCACACTCCTACTCTAGTGAAACTCTTGTATACTTAAACATTCGTTAATTGCTTTAACACTTAGTCATATTTAAGCATACATCCATGAAAAACCAAGAGAGTTGCGGAACAAATGAAAGAAAAACACAGATATAGCGTGGGTGGTACAAACCATGCCTAACACATGGATAAGTCTTTGTTATATGTGTAACAGTATGAGCATTATCGATTCTATTTACAACAGGGCAGAGTCAAACGACTCACCTCACCAAGACACTCATACACATATCTTCACCAAGTCTCTTCATCACAACCATCTCTACAGCCACCTGCGGTGCACTTCAAATGTGCCTCCAACCACAGGCTTGTTGTCTCTTCGTTTTTGCAGACTCTACCTCTTCATTTCCACAAACTTCACATATTTTAGTTCTGCATCACACATGCCTCAAATAGACCTGCGTTTCCAGACTTAGCCAAAATATACCAAAGAGAATATTCACCTAGCTCTATCCGACGAACCCTCCTCCTCAAGGTAGCACAAGTCCTCCCATAGTGGAGCGACTTGGCTCCTTGAGGGAGATCCTCCTCTTCATCTGCCTCAGAATCGCAAAACTCTCCTTGTCTCTAAGTTCTGCCAAACTTTCCTTCCTTGGTTGTACGCCCTTGTTCTTTTATAGGCTCTCCAAAGGTCACCATTGCGTCCTTTGGGGTGTCGTGTCCCTTCACGAACCCATGTCCAAACAAATTGTCACTCCCCTTCATGGACCCGATCGCCCAAATGAGCCCATGCACTCGTCAACTATCATGCCCCTTAGGATCGATGCACCCAACCTTGGTGCGCCTCTCATGCTGGCACACCCCATCCATCGTACCGATTCGTCCTCTTGGGTGCATGCACCCCTTAGGTGATTTGGGCTAACTCTCCTAAGTGCACCCACCATGCCTTAGCCAATTCATCTGTTTGGTGGAGCGTCTAAATATTTCCCTTGAACCTCCATCAAACCATCTATTGTTTGACTAGCGTCACAAGGCACCTTGGGTGGAGTCATCCCTTCGTACGTTGCATGCCCAAGGAACCCAAACTCCCAACTATATAAATACTTTTGTCTCCTCATTTGCACCGAGAGTCCTGCTTTCCCGATTCTCATTGTGGTAGAAGTGTAGAAACTCAATCTAAGATCACAAGGCATTACAGGAAGAGATATATGTAAGGGTCTCCCACGATACCCACCAGATGCACACACTCCTTGGGAAAATTTGACGATGGATGAAAGAAGAGCACAAGGAAGGGAGCGAACATTTGGGCGAATGAAGACATTTGGGGTGTGGGCAGGAGCACCTTGGGTGCATGATGGTGATGCGTGGCACCAAGGGGGAAAACACCTTACTTCCCTTAGAACGATTGATGGAGACTTGGGTTTCGGCAAGAGTGGGGCGACTTGGGAGCATGACCAAGGAATGGACCCGTCTTCCCTCAGCAACATGGGTGCTCTAGATAGGTTGGAAAACCCCATTGGCACACTTATGAGCAGTCATGACAATCGGCATGAAAATCACACAAGGCAAGGGTTACGTACCCAAGGATGGGGCACACTGGTCCAAGAAATGAACGGTTGATGGGCGCGCGGGATTTGCATGGGAGCTATGGGTCCATGGAAGGACATGACGAGTTGGTTGAGGGTGGGTTTGTGAAGGGGCACCCAAGAGACACAATGTTTCACACAAGTGACTCTTGGAGTCTATATAAAATAAAGGCCACACAACCAAGAGGAGGCATAGAGCATTTTTTGGCAATACAATTGGAGAGAAAGTCTAAGGCAAGTCTGCGATAACGAATCGAGGCAAAGTTTCTAAGATGGAAGACAAGTAGCCAAGAGTTGGATGTTTTGGAAGGTTTTGGGGAAGTATGGAAAACGTAGGTCCTGGAGGCATGTGTGAGGCAAAACTGAAATCTGTGTTAGCTTGGTGAAAGTTCGCGGAAACGAAATGACAACAAGTCTGCAGTTGTGGGAACGTATAAGGTGCACCATAGGAAGTTGTGAAGACAGTTGCGACAAAGAGTCTTATGGTGACAGATATATTCTTGAGTGTCTTGGTGAGGTTAGGTGAGTCATTTGACTCTGCCCTGTTGTAAATTGAGTTAGTAGTGCTCATTTGTAATTGTTTCGCAATAAAAAAAGACTTGGTCAGGTGTTAGGCATGGTTTGTGTCGCCCGAACTATTTGTTTTTTTGTCTTCGTTTTTGTTCTGTAGTTGTTCTCTTGTTCATGAATGCATGCTTAAATAAGACTAAGTGTTGAATTGTGTTAACAACTATCTAAGTAAGCAATAGTTTCACTAGAGTAGGAGTGTGAATCACTGGTATCGTAGAATGAAGAATGGGTATGCTCTAGGTGAAGAGGCATAGTCCGAATGAAGTATAATTGGTGTGCCAAGCAACCATGTGAGAATCGTCATGGTGTCACACACCCTTAGGAGGTGAACCATCACAAGATATGTTCGGGTGTCCTGTGGGGTCATGATAGGTGGTATCAGAGCTTATTTTGTGAGATAGTTTGGTGAGCTCTTCACCATGTTGTCACCTTCATGATAGGTGGTGGTATTAGATAAAAATTGACTCTTCACCTCTACTACAACCAAAACGGTGTTGAGGGAGAGGCGCACTTGTTTAGTGAAGCATTCTAGGTGCAGGTTCGATGAGGGTTTGATGAATAGACCCATCACAGAGACAACCTGAGCGCAGACTTGGTGGGTTGTGACAGGGTCAAGTTACGAAAAAGTCTAGAACTTCTGGGTAGACTTGGGCACACTCCTTGAGTAGGATAAGCACCAAGTTCTGAGGGTGAATGAAGCACTTAGGCAAGGAAGAACGTAGGATTGTCACATGAATGACGTAGACTTGGTCGTAGAAGTAACCACAGAGTTGATCGAAAATTTTTGAGGAAGTATTGAGACGAACTCTTGGGTGCCTCGGATGAACCCTTTGCAAGTAAAGTGAAGATACCTGGACGATCATCCATGGCTTACGACATTGACTTCGAGAGGGAGCCCAACACTGACAAGATGAAGGATCATATTGATACCTAGGAAAGAACCTTCGAGCAAATGACAGACACATTGTTCTAGCATGGTGAGAAGGTCAACCTAATGGTCGAGATGGAGATGGACAAGATGAAGCATGGGTTTAACTAGGCTGATCAAGAGTGACAATAAACTGCAGATCTGATGACCAACACCTTGATAAATGACATTCAGGATAGACTCAAGGAAACAGAGGAATTGCTTGCCACAATCACATAGAGGTTGAGGGACCAAGATGACAACATTGCATTGTTGAAATGAGCTTTGTCCAATGAACAGAGCTTTGTTGTCACATTGATGAGGATCAAGATAAAGGAACCATATCCATATGAAGGAACTCATAATGCTAAGTTGTTGGGAAACTTTTGTTGGAACATTGAGCAGTTGAACAAAATTTCGGACGAAGCCAAGGTGAACATTGCAAGGATGTTCTTGATAGAAACTATTAAGCTTTGGTGGAGGAATGGAGTGGAAGACTTGGCAGCTGGGAGAACCATTGAGAAGATCGAAACCTGGGTAGAGATGAAGGTGGCCTTGAAGGCATAGTTTGGTTCAAGGAACCAAGCATGGATCACAACGAATCAATTTTTGGCTCTCAAGCACACTGGTAAGATCCAAGCCTACATCAAGGAGTTCACACGGCTCATGTTGGAGATCAAAGATATGTCAGAAGAAGATAGATTTTTCCACTTCATGAATGATCTACAACTGTGGGCGCAGAGTGAGTTGTGACAACAAAATGTGCAGATTTTTGTAGCAGTGATTGCCGCAATGGACAAACTGTTGGACTTTCAAGGTGTACCCAAGACAGGTCCTAGGAACAAGGAGGACGCCCAAGGTGAGAAGCAGCAGCAAGGGAAGGGGAAAAAGAAGAAGAAGGGAAAGACAAAGTCGTCCAAGGGAAGTGAAGACAATGCCAAGAAAATAGATGCATCGAAAGAGAAGAAATTGATTTCATGTTGGATTTGTGCCAAGGAACACTATGCAAAGAACTGTCCCTTGAAACAGAAGTTGAATTCTTTGGAGAAGGAAGACAACCCATTTTTTGGGGTGTTGTAGGTCTTGAACATTGTCATGGAGGATGAATCCAAAGAGAGCCAAGAGCAAGACAAGATGAAGCTTTGTTATGTGCAGGTCGATCACAATGGTAAGTCAGTGTTAACCATGGTGGACAGTGGGGAGACTCATAACTTCTTGAGGGAAGACATGGTGCGAAGGCTTGGGTTGTAGCCTGAACCGATGCAAACAACCTTCAAGACATTCAACGCAAATGTGGAGAGAGTCGTTGGTGTGGCCAAGGATATATTGTCGAAGCTTGGTGACTGGTGCAAAAAGAAGAGTTTCACCGTTGTTCCCATGAACGATTTTGAAGTTGTGTTACGTCAAGAGTTCATGAGGAAGGAAAAAGAAGCATTGATTCCTCACATGAATAGTTTGGCCATTTTCTTAGAATAGACTCCATGTTTGATTTCGACCATAACGAGGAAAGAAGGAGGCACACAAATCTCTTCCTTGTGGATGGTTGTTGCGGATAGCTAAAGCAAGCAACCTTGTGGAGATGAACTTGGATGATGTGGGGTGATGGTTGCACAATATAACACAGAGAATGAAAGGAATATCATGTCAGTGGAATGAAGGCTTGCCAAAGTTGAAGAGATATGTGGAGGTCTGGCTAAGGAAATGGATGGATCGATTGATTTATGTTTGGAAGTCAACAAGTGGTGACATAAATCAGAGGAAGTCACAAAAACAAAGATGTTGGAGCAGTTCAACGGATAGGAGGAGAAACCATTCGTAGACCAACAAACATGAGGGAGACACACCAACCTTTGTGGAAGAGAACCAAGGAAAGACATAACTCCTCCTTTAGTGAACTTGGACATGGTGAATGGTTGTATGAACCTGAGCTAGAACAACCCATGGAAGAGTGCGAAGGTAAGATCAATTAAAGTGTATCGCTACTTATGTACATGATGCATAAGTATGGTGACACTTCATTGATCGCATTGGGGCAAATTGGAGATGAGGGAGATGGCCCAACTAGCCATCCCCTTTCACCTTCAAACTAGACGTAACACATTGGCTTGCTATCTTGATGAGAGGCAAAAAGGCTAATGGGGCACCTTGAGGAGATGCCTTGGTGAAAACTATTGAGAACCATTGGGTGAATTAGTTTTCATATATAAACAAATGTTTGAACGTGAAGATGTGAGTTCTTGAGATAGAGGCGCGATGATTGGATTAGCTACTCAATCAGTCGAAGTCATAAGGGGATCCAACACATAGAAGCATGGGTAGACATACCGAAGTATGGAAGAAACATCAAGTTAGAAGGTAGTGACACTTCGTAGACTCATGAAACTTTTTAAGGGGAGTTTTCCTTGATGACAATGCTTGAGGAAGAAACAGTCATTGAGTGGTGACGAGATCCAGATATGGGCAGATATGCCATGGAAATTGATGGATGTTGCGAGGGATGGAAACAAATTGGAGTGGGGGAGGATGTAAGTATCTCCCACGACACCCACTGAGCGCGCTCGCTCCTTGGGTAGATTCGACAATGAATGGATGAAGAGCACAAGGAAGGGAGTGATTGGTTGGGTGAACGAAGACATTTGGGGTGTGGGAAAGATCACCTTAGGCACATGATGGTGACACATGACACCAAGGGGGCACACACCTTACTTTCCTTAGAATGATTGACAAAGACTTGGTTTGTGTTTGGGAAAGGGTGGGGTGACTTGGCAGCATGCCCAATTAGTAGACCCATCTTCCCTCGACAACATGGGTGCACCTGAGAGATTGGACAACCCGATCAACACACTCATGAGAAATCATGATGACTAGAATGAAAAAATCACATGGAAAGGGGCATGCGCCCAAGGATGGGGCACTCCAGTCCAAGAAACAAATGGTTGATGGGTGAGGAGGCTTTGGATGGGCGCTCTGGGTCCACGGAAGGGCGCAACGAGTTGGTTGAGTGTGGGTTTGTGAAGGGGCGTGACACACCCAAGGGATGCAACATTTCACACAAGTGACTATTGGAGTCCATATAAAAGCAAGGGCGCACAACCAAGAGAAGGTATAGAGAATTTTTTGGCAAGAGAGTTGGAGAGAAAGTCTGAGGCAAGTCTACGATAACGAATTGAGGCAACGTTTCCAAGATGGAAGAGAAGTAGCCAAGAGTTGGACATTTTGAGAGGTTTTGAGGAAGTCTAGAAAACACAGGTCTGTGGAGGCATGTGTGAGGAAAAACCAAGATCTATGTCAGCTTGGTGAAATTCTACGGAAACAAAACGATAACAAGAAATGACAACAAATATGTTGTTGTGGGCACGTCTAAGGTGCCCCGTAGGAAGTTGCAAAGAGAGCTGCAACAAAGAGTCTTGTGGTGGCAAATATGTTCTTGAGTATCTTGGTGAGGTGAGTTGTTTGAATATGGCCTTTTGTAAACCGAGTCGATAGTGCTAATTTGTAACTATTTCACAATAACAAAGACTTAGCTGAGTGCTAGGCACAATTTGTGTCACTTGAATTTTTTTTGTGTTTGTCTTCGTTTTTGTTTCACAGTTGTTCTCTTGTTCATGAGTGCATGCTTAAATAATACTAAGTGTTAAATTGTGTTAACAACTGTCTAAGTAACCAAGAGTTGCACTAGATTAGGAGTGTGACTCATCGATAGTCTAGAAGTTAGAACAAAGTATGGGTATGCTCTAGGTGAAGAGGCGTAGTCCAGACATAGTATTCTTGGTGTGCTAAGCAACCAAGTGAGAACCATCGTGGTGTCACATGTCCTCAAGAGATGAACGATCACAAGATCTATTCGGGTGTCATGTGGGGTTGTGACAATACACACACACACGATGAATCAAGAAACATCCCAGTGGAGAGGTATTTTACATTGTATGGTGTATGTGCATACACCATGCATGATTATCTAGGACTAGGATTTTGTTCTAGTAAGCATGTTGATTGATTTGTTTATATCTATAATGTTATCTAACATACTTAATTTGGTACAACTGTATTCTTTAGCGCTAACTTGTTTTGTATACAATAACATCACATGTCTTGTAGTAAAAGGGTATCGTGGATGTTAATGATGTGGACCTTCTATAAGGCTAGGTGGTCCAACCACCTATGAAATCCGATGTATGACTACTCGAGGGTATTCCTCCTAGAAGAACACCCTTATAGAAGAGAAGCATTTACATTCAATGGTAAACTGGGGAGAACCCAAAAACTTTAAATATTAACACCAATAGATTGGCTTAGGGCATATGACACAAAGAAGGAGAAATAAATTACATAATTGTTTAATTCAAATGGGTACTTATGTTCGATGATCTTGATATTTTCAACCTCTGTGTTGGGAGAATTCACATTGGGATGAAAAGGAAATATATATTTTATGATGTTCCATATTGAGAGCATCTTAAGATAGCCCACTTATTAGATCCCATGTATAGATTAAAAAATGTTTCATCTTCTTTATGGAGGCACCTATCATTAAAAAAAGTGATACATTGGGTGTTAGAAGAGATATTGTTTCTTTGAATCCTAAAAAGAAACATTTTCCAAGAAAACAAAGTAAGTAGAGGAGAGGCCATTCCCACTTGGTCTTTTAAAGAAGGTGACATCCCAAGGATTTTGAAGAAAGATGATCTTCTTTGGTGAAGGATATTATATTGATGTGAAGGTGCCTTTTTTATATAGGCTAACTCTATGACATTGCTTCACCATAGAAGAAAGATGATCTTCTTTGGTGAAGGATATTATATTGATGTGAAGGTGCCTTTTTTATATGGGCTAACTCTATGACATTGCTTCACCATAGAAGAGCACGTGTAGGTGTTGAAATCTCATGACCATCTAAGACTTCTAAGGGTATGTATGTTGATTACACACTTCTTTTTCTATAATGTAAGTTATAATATGCTATGAACTCACATTTTTATTCCAAATAATTTTGTAGTGTCATTATCCTTTACTCATGTTTAATTGTGTGAACCATTACTTTTCCGAAGAATTGTGACATTCCATATCTAAATTATTCACATTTGTGTGTCGGATTACATCAAAGAAGATTCACATGGATATCACTCTAAGGTGGCATCGAGAGATAGCTAAGATTGTTTTTTTATGTTTAAGAAGGAACTGCCCACAAGTTTGATAGAATTGCAAGTCCATATTCTAATTCCCCTAGCTAATGAGGTGGAATTAGCAGAGTGCTCTCATGTTGTTGGATGTTCTTCTTAGAATTATTATTGTTGATACCTTTTAGTTTCCTATTATTATGAAGTAGTTTAGAGCCTTTCCCCAACTACCTCTATTCTTGTGGTTTGTTTCTATTTTTAGGATCTAGGGAGTATTTCTCTCATAGATTGTTGAGGTAGTTTTCCTCTTGTAAATCTATTTAAGCTTCTCATTTTCTTAATAACAATTCATTCTAAGTTTTCATTTAGCACTTTGTGTATGAACTTAACTTGTGAGTGTTATTTCCCAATTCGTTGGGAAATCCGACATCATTGGTATGGAGGGTAGCTTCCGATCCATTATGGGTTTGGGTAATTGCTCCTTGTTTACTTGAATTTTGTCCTTCAGTTTAGTTATTTTTATGGTTTGGGTTTCGATGGATCTCTTAACTCTCATATCATTCCCTAAGACAACTCGTTCGCTCACACCACGATCTAGAACACTAATTACATGGCTTGTTTGTTCAATTTACACCCTATATCAACCTCAAACAGTTAGTCCTTAGCCTATTTTCTCAACTCATACTGTATGCACCCCCATCTTAGCCTTAATCCCTTAAATTTTCCACTGGTTTCTTAGACCTATCTTTTCACTCCCCTTGGTGGCTATATGTTGAATAGCTCCATCGCTTAATTTCTAGAGGGTAATTTGTATGAGTGATTTAACTATTAGTGTTGTCAATTTTAAAGCACTGTTGACTATAGACAATATGTCAGTGCCTTCTTGCCCATGGTGCTACAGGGTGTGAAGTGAAACATCTAGTCTGACACAACATCACTTTGACACAAATCACCCATCATCATTTAGAACACAACCTTTAGATCAACCCTTTATCATTCTAACTCTGTAATCGTTTCTTTTGACAATAGATTGTGCCTGCATTCTTTAATAGATCAACACATCCCATGAGCTTGAGCTTTACCCACGTACACACACTTCCTCTAGAGATATATCATCTCTTATCAGTGCTCATAGCTCATTACCCTCAATTCACATTGATAACACTCAGAGTTGAAGATCGCTTTATATATCCAACACGTGTAGCATGGTGTGTTATAGTTATATCCAACATAACTTGCCTCCTTCGTCGTAATAATTGTCACCCTAGGGACCCACGACCTACTCTTCATCACTGTTAATTTTGTTTTGTTTCACATCATAGAACACTTATGCAAGCAATGACCTAGGGGTTTCCATCAACTGAAGCTGATTGTTTTGATCTGAGCCAACATAAGACCAATTGGAATTCATTTCATGCCCTCACACATGGATGTTAATCTACTATCTACTATCTCTTTCTTTTTGTCGTTCCAAATCTTTCACATATTCATTTGTTATTTGGTTCATTGCTTCCATATGGGCGTGTGCATGAGCATTCAACAAATTCATCTTTAGATCCCATCACAGATAGAATCTATGTTGAAAGAAATCGAAGATGCAAATGGGAACTTGAAACACGTGAACAATTGCAAAGGAACAAAGTCATATCTGATTATTATCTCTTGATGATGATTTGTATCCCTGGTGGCAATACTATGTGATAATCATTCTAGAGTTAACTTTGTAAGGTGTGTGGTAGTTGACATAAAATTATAGCTACATGTTTCATCTCCTCTAATTGTTTTTTGGTGAAAGACTAGTTGTTGTACCATAATTCTTCTGATTGGAAAATGCATTAAATGTAAGGTTGCCTTGGATACATCATGTATCCATACAACTCTCCTAGAGAATTGGCGAGCATCGTGGTTGGGTACCTAGGTGTCTCAGTAGATGGAGATATGTCCATAGGATGGAAAGTTGTTCAATATTTACAGTTAGGTTGATGTTAAGCCCTAAATAGGTTCCCAGTCAATTTGTTTAGTACTAGTGTTCGACCCGAAGGTATAGTTGGTTCCCAATTGGTATATTGTTCCAAATCATGGTGTTACAAGTGAAGGGAGGAGCATCAAAATTTGATTTAGAGAACCCACAATTTTTTTTTGATATTTGGAGATGTCCTTATTTGGAATCATCCACCAACATTTTGGGATTATTTGTAACACTACCTTGAGTGGTGATTTTGTCCATTTCATTATGTATTCTCCCAAGTATGATATGGTATCCATGACTTTAGGAGTTTACATGTCTTCTTTTGGCAGTTGCTCAAGGACTCAATGTCTCCACGCCTGATTTTTGTTGGAGTATCTATTTTGACAATTTCATCATTTGGATCACACCGCTTTGTATGGTGTTTTAGCAGCTTGTTTTAGTTGGTTTTGAGCATTCCTCTTATCCTATATGGATTTGGGTTCCATTATGTTTATCTACATCACAAAAATGGATTTTGGTTTCCAACTACATCAAACATCACTCAACAAGGTCAACCTTTGCATTATGCTCGTTTCACATCGACAATAGAAACAACATTTTCCCTCTCCCCTGATAGCATTGGAGACTAATGCTTCTTTGGTTGGGAGGATTGATAAGGATTCTACTCCCTAGTATTTTCATATGTGTTATTGTGTGAGCATTATTGAGATTATTATTTTCGATACCTTTAAGTTTCCTAGTCTTATGGAGTAATTGAGAGGCTTTCTCCAATTATCTCTATTCTTGTGGTTTGTTTCTAGTTTTTAGGATCTAGGGAGTATTTATGTCATAGATTGTTGAGGTAGTTTTCCTCTTGTAAATCTATTTAAGCTTTTAATGTTCTTAATAAAAATCCAGTCTAAGTTTTCATTTAACACTTTTTGGATGAACTTGGCTCGTGAGTGGGATTTCCCACTTCGTTGGGAAATCCCACATTAGGGGGTGGGTACATAACATATGAGTCGTTGTATTATGATAGTGAATACATCAGGTCAACCAAAAACACACCAGATGGAGTTGTTTGGGATGACGAATAGAATGAGGACAAGAGGGAAGGGGAGCTACTTCAAAAAAATATAAAAAGGTGCATGATAAAGATTTGTTAGAATGTTTAGACACTTAGGAGTTAGTTAAGATCAACTTGGTCTAATGTTTCTTCAGGTAAAAGTGTGTTTATTTATTATGCATTAGTGTGCATTTGTAGTTATGTAATCCAATGGTCATGATATGTTCTAAACTTAGAGTGATTCGATGGCTCGTAATCTCCTCGATCTTAACAACTATATTGATTGGTGGCTTAACACTTGATTGGTCCATGATATGTATTTAAAGAGAACGGAGGGTCATTTGATGATGATTGATTAAGAGAAACTCTCTTGTAAAATATTTTTTGTTTTCATTAATATATTACCTCAAGTGGCCACATTGGCTAGGGTCGTAGGCTATTTCCCTCTTCGAGGGTTTTAACCATGTAATACCATCGATGTACTGATTTTTTATCTGGTTGTGTGAGCGGTTTCTTAAGATGTTCATCCCATGTGGGAATACCTAAATTTGTTGAATATGGTATTAGAGGTCGTTTGAAGACCCACTCTCATTGTAGATTGAGATCCCGAATCTGTGTTGCCACATTTCTTGGTTTAGTTATTTCTATACATTTATGGGCTAAGAATAATGTTCCATTACAACTGGAGTGTTTCTTTCAGTTGGAAATTCTTTTTGTTTCACTTGAAAAGGTTCATGTTTGCCCAAGATATGACCATTTTTGTTAGATCTAGAGGTATAAAGTCTGAATACACCCTTTTAAATTATTTTTTATGAGTTAATATTTCTGTTTTACTCTTTTTTATTTTTGGGTTACTATTTCTTCTAGTCTGCGTAATCTCTATTTTTTTCACTCTATGTGATCTTGGAAAATAAAAAAGTGAGCAGAAAATGTTTTGTTTTTTTCATATGCTCTTTTCTCTATGCTTTATTTTTGTTGCTTTCCAATTACTCATGGGGTGTTTGCATATACCGAGCAACAAGACCAATGCAAAAGGAAATATCAAGAAGGTATGAGTCAAATACAAGAATCTACCAAGTAACTGACGATACAAAGTGGCATTGACTTTGTGAGTAGTACAGGTGGCAACAAGTTTAACTCCAAACTAGAAGGGAGATGGTTGGTTTACAATCTTCCGTGTGAAAGCGATGAATAAGGTCACATGCATATTTAGAATAGGAAAGGGAAATTGCTTCCTTGGTTTGCAATACTTAGAGGCCAAGAAAATAATGCAAATAACATAAGTCTATCATTTCAAATTTCTTCTTAAGGTTGGATTTCACATGGGTTAAGAGTTTAGGGTCACTACTAGTGAGGATAAGGTCATCAACATAGAAAAAAAATATTATGAGATGGCTTCCTACTTTCTTGGTATATATTTTGGGGTAGAAATTGTTGATATTATGGTAGCTACGGTAGGTATTAACCTCCATGTGTAAACTTTGGCTAGAAAAGAATATTCTGGAAGTAAGAGAAACCCTAAACAGATGTGTAAAAACCATAGATGACAAGTTGACTCAGTAGAATAAATTATATTAAAGTATTACCCTCCAGAAAGAGAAGTCGGCCTAGACATGTGACAATGAGCGCTATAAATAAGAGGTGATTGAGCTCATTTTTACACACTCACTTCACTCACTCTCTCAAGTATAGCGCAAGTTTGGAGCTACAACTGCAAGAATAGAAGTTGGGTCTTCTGGGGTGATTCTTGGTCTCTCTCTCTAGTGCTATCTAGCCTAAGATATGCGGCTTACCTTCTAGTATCTCATGGTGTTATTCTTGGTGGTACTCTAATATTCTTGGTGTAATCTTGGTAAGTGCAACTACAACTGCTGCAGTTGAGTATTGTTCTTTTTCTGTGGTTTTGGGATTTTATGTCCGATGCGTAATATTTGGAGAAATATGTGTTATCTTAGTTATCTTTTGGCTCTAGTGCTGCTTCTAAAATCATTCTATCTAGCAAAGGTTAAGGTGCTCGGGGGTGGTTGCATGCCTATGGTTGGGTGACAATATTGTGATATTGTCTATGGTAAAATGAGCACATCGAATATTTTAATAGGTTATGGGCCCACAATACCTTCATATAGTCTATCCGCTAGAAGGTAGATCGATAGTTCCCTGGCAAGCTCATTGTGGCACGAGTTGTAGTTGTAGCTAGGGTTTCTGATTTTGCAGCTGCAACAAACCCTAACCTAACTTTTTGGGCACTTTAAGTGAATCATTTGGTACAATTCTTGGATATTCTAGTGTGCCCTAGCCTAGCGCACCCTCTGGTGTCCTCAGCTAGCAAAAACAACAAGTTTGAGTTCTTGGTCAAAGTTAAAGTCAAAAGTTTATTGGTCAAAGTCAAAGGTTGACTTTTGGTCAAAATTGATTATGTTGTCAAAGTTGAAATTTCAGGGTTTCTAGCTTGTTCTAATCATTGAACCTTTTTTATTCAGTTTCTAATGTCTTCTTGTCAAGATGGTGTCTAGTTTCAGATTAGAAGACATGCTGAGAGATGCTGCAAATCTCAAAGATATGCACTTGTATATGATTTTCGTGTTTTATCATCCAACAAAGTATGAGTGTGTTTTGCAGGGAATGTACAAGATACCTTGTCCAAGAAGTGATCTTGGATTCAATACATTCAAAGGAACAAGCAAGTTGAGGCTCTAGGTTCCAGGTTTGATTGATCAATTTGTTAATTTTCAATTTGCACATATCAAGTTTGATAGTTGCTATAGTACAAGTAAACACTATAGTTGTGACAACAATCTTTGAAAGGTTCTATTACTGTTAGATATACTTGGTTGCATATAAGTACTATTGATATAGATTCCTATTGCACTTGTTTGCAAAATGAAATTCTCCTCTAGGAGATATCTCTTATTTTTCTTCCGGACAGGTTACCTTAGTAACTCTATGATGACTACCATCCTTTTTACCATAGATATGTTCTTATGAAAATGATATTGGAAATACCTTTTCTCTTGTTGTTCTTGTTCCAAGCAGGTCACATGAGATAACTGTAAGGAGCTACAGTGATAGTTACAAACATGGAGCAAATGACTCCATCAAGTGGTAAGGCATGTGATCTCACCAAGTACCAATTCTAAAGGAAGTGTGTAAAGAAAAAAGGAGTTTTGGACATCGTTCACTTAGATGTGTGTGGACCAATGAAGATACAGATCTTGAGATTCAATAATAAAGGAGAGTACTCCTCCAAGGAGCTTGTTTCCTTTTGTAAAGAAGCCAGGATCATGAGGGAGCTAACTGTCCCACATAATCCTCAACAAAATGGTGTGGCAGAAAGAAAAAACCGATGCATTGAAGAATTTTTTAAGGAAATGATGAATGACCAGAATCTATCCATGTCTCTATGGGGAGAAGTAGCTATGACAACCGTATATATCCAGAATAGAATTCCTCACCATATATTGAAGAACATGACTCCAGGAGAAGTCTTCTCCAAAGAAGCCAAGTGTGGAACACTTGAGGATCTTTGGTTGTCCTATCTATGCTCATATTCTCGAGGACAAAAGGAAATAGTTGGAACCTTCAAGAAAGAAGGGCATATTCGTTGGATACAGTGAAACATCAAAAGTTTATAGAATCTATGTTGTAGGTCAACAAAAGATTGAAATTAGTAGGGATGTGACTTTCGATGATAAGATTTCCTTCAAGAAATCTATAGAAGATTCCATAGACTCCAATTATGAAGAAGAACATAAAGATCCCAAGGAAGAAATTACATGTTCTCTAGAACATCCCAATGAAGAACGAAAAAAACCACTTGAACCTATAGAACCAGTTGTTATACCCAAGAATAGAAAGTGACCAACATGGATAGAATCCACCTTACAGGAAGCAGAAAGACATAAATCTCCTAATGGTACCTTCAGGGAGAGAAAGAGGCCGAAAATGTTCTCTAGTTATGCGACACTCATGACAAATCTTGTCAATGAAAAATCTTCCACATTTGAAGAAGCAATCAAGAAGAAAGAATGAAAGGAAGCTATGATGGAAGAATACCAATCCATCATGAAAAATGATGTATGGGAAATTGTGCCTAGACCTGAAGGAAAGTCTATAGTCACTTCAAATTGGGTTTACAAGATAAAGCATGCAATAGATGGGAGTATCAATAAATACAAGGCAATATTTGTGGCTAGAGGGTTCTCTCAACAGGAGGGAGAAGACTATAATGAGACATTTTTTTCCAGTTGCCAGATATACCTCTATTACAGCCATCATATCTCTTGCAATATCCATGGGTTGGAGTTTACATCAGATGGATGTAAAGACTTCTTTTCTCAATGGATTAATTGAGAAACAAGTATACATAGAGCAACCTTAAGGTTTTGAGGTACACACAAGTGAAACCCATGTATGCAGATTAAAGAAGGACTTGTATGGACTCAAGCAAGCTCTAAGAGCTTGGTATGCACAAATTGACAGTTACTTGACGAGACTTGGATTTTCCAAGAGCTATACTAATCCAAACCTTTATTACAAGGTTGTGAATGATGCACTTGTGATACTACTACTATATGTTGATTATTTGTTTCTAACAGGTGCAGAGCCTCTCATTATTCAGTGTAAGAGGGAGCTAGCCTTTGAATTCAATATGAAGGATCTTGGTATCAAGCATTATTATTTGGGACTAGAAGTATGGCATAAGCGTGGTGAAATCTTCCTAGGGCAAGGGAAGTATGTTGTAAAAATCCTTCAGAAGTTTGGGATGATGGATTGCAAATCCATGGAAACTCCCATGGTGACAGATCTGAAGAAGTTGAAAGACTATTATTCTGATCCAGTAGACTCATCCCTATACCAATAGTTGATTGGCTCACTTATGTATTTAGTTAATACTCGACTGGCCATTTTCTTTGTTGTGAACACGTTGAGCCAGTTCCAGGTGGAACCTAGACATGAGCATTGGACGTTATCACAAAGAACTGCCTCATGTCTAGGATCATGTGTACTTATATGGATCGACACTGTTGTGATCTATTGGATGTCATTGTAGTAACTGTGTACTACTACCTAATTTCCATGTAGACTACCAGTAGTGTTGAAGGTGTTTCCTAGGCTGGTGTGCCAACCAACATTGTTGGAGGTGATTGCCAACTAGATGGATAGTGATGTTGATGCTCGTGAATTGATCTGTCTGATCATGAGATAACCTATGTGGATATGATGATGCTACCTATAGAATGGTTTGCTAAACTATGCGAGCCTTTCCCATACCATGTTAAATGGATGGATGTGTTTGAGACCATTACAGTTAATACCTCCCTCGTTAGGAGGGAGTGTTGATATTATGGTAGTTGCGGGAGGTATTAACCTCCATGTGTAACATTTGGCTAGAATAGAATCTTCTGGAAGCAAGAGAAACCCTAAATAGATTTGTAAAAACCCTAGAAGACAAGTCAACTTAGTAGAGTAAATTATATTAAAGTATTATCATCCAAAAAGAGAAGTCGGCCTAGACATGTGACAAGGAGAACTATAAATAGGAGGCGCTTGAGCTCATTTGTACACACTCACTTCACTCACTCTCTCAAGTATAGCACAAGTTTGGAGCTGTAGCTGCAAGAATGGAAGGTGGATCTTCTGGGGTGATTCTTGGTATCTTTCTCTGTAGCGCTATCTAGCCTAAGATATGCGCCTTACCTTCTAGTATCTTTTGGTGTTATTCTTGGTGACATTCTTGGTGGTATTCTTGGTAAGTGCAATTGAAACTGCTGCAATTGAGTATTGTTCTTGTTTTGTGGTTTTGGGACTTTCTGTCTGGTGCACCATCTTTGGATAAAGCTGCACTCTCTTGGTTTTTTGTTGGTTCTAGTGTTGCTTCCAGAATCATTCTATCTAGAAAAGGTTAAGGTGCTCAGGGGTGGCTGCATGCCTATGGTTGGGTGAAAATATTGTGATATTCTCTATGGTAAAACGAGCACATCGAATATTTTAACAAAAATGACATATAAAAATTCCATGGTCAAGAAGAAATCTTTCCATTTTAGAATACCAAGCCCGACGAGCTTGCTTAAGACCATAGAGAGATTTCTTAAGGTGACATAAAATGATAGATTCATTCTGAACATTCCTAGGAGGTTGTTCCATGTACATTTCTTCTTGCAGTTCCCCACGCAAGAAGGTAGATTTAACATCCATCTGATGGACCTCCCATCTATGTGAGGCAACAAGGCCTAGAACAAGGTAGATGGAATTCATTTTGGCTACATGGGAAATGGTTTAATTGTAGTCAATTCCTTCAACTTGAGAGAATCCTTTGGAAACTAATTGAGCCTTATGTCTTTCAACACTTACATTTGATGCATACTTAGTTATATACACCCATTTATATCTTACAAGTTTTCTTCCTTTCAGAAGAGGTACAAGATCCCAAGTATCGTTCACCATAAAGGAACACTAGTCTTTGGTTAGCATTACCATGGCACTTTGGTTATCATTTGTGCCTTTTCTTTTTAAATGGCATAACTTTCACATCCGAAGTCCATTTTCAATGTTGTTTTTTTAAACAACCTATTTTTTTGAGACATTTCCATCAATATAGTCAATTTCAGCTTTTGAATCCATATTACCTCCATATTTTAGAATGGACACTCCAAGTGATCTTTTGCTTACTAGTACCAATTGCTTCTCATGGAAATCCCATATGGTGCATGTACTATGAAGTAAAGGATTGTACCAAATTACCATGGGAAAAGAAAAAGCTTTGATTCATGATGAAAATAAAGACAAATGGGATGATAAAAATATCATAACAATAACGGTAACTAAAGAATATCATTCCTTAATGGGGAACAATACTTGGGATCTTGTACCTCTTTCGAAAGGAATAAAAATTGTTAGATGTAAATGGATGTATAGAACTAAGTATGCATCTGATGAAAGTGTTGAAAGCCATAAGGCCATGTTAGTTTCCAAATGATTCTCTCAAATTGAAGGAATTGACTATAATGAAACCTTTTCCCTCGTAGCCAAAATGATTTCGATTCGCCTTGTTCTATCCCTTGTTGCCTCACATATATGGGCGGTCCATTAGATGGATGTTAAACTCACGTTCTTCCATGGGGATTTTTAAGAAGAAATCTACATGGAACATCTTTGTCTATGTTCAGAATGACTCCAAACTTGTTTGTCAACTTAATAAATCTCTCTATGGTCTTCAGCAAGCTCCCCAGGCTTGGTATGCTAAAATGGATAGCTTTCTTCTTGACATTGGATTTTCTAGATGTCATTAAAATACCCCAATAGGTAAGGTTAAGTGGTTGATTATGTGATTAATGATCTATGGGCTAATGCTATAATTAATTTTGTTTTAGATCAAACACATAATCATTGTCTTAAGCCTATTGGGAGGCATAATAAGTAACCTAACTAGATCCTTTAATTGCTTAGTTAATTTTCAAGTCTTTTCTTCATGCACATGTTTAGATCTTGAATGCTTAAATCTCCAAGTACTTAAATAAGTGAATGGTTTATTTCTCTATTGCATATATCTATTGGAAGCCACTTGCTTAGGCTTGAATGTTGTTTGATGGTTAAAGAGGCAAACACACACTAAATTTTATTTCCATATCTTGAAGGCAAGTTGTCCTTGCTAGTGTACTTTTTCTTTAATAGCAAGCTCATATGTGCATGTGATAACTTAAATCTTTTTCATCCATATTTATTTGCTTTACATGTGTTCACACTCTTAATTGCATAAGCTTGAAGCAACACATTTTTAAGCTCATAAAAGTTTCGGCCATATCACTAAATCACACTTAAAAAGTGTCTTAAAATCTTCAAAACACTCTAAAAATCACCTAAAAGTATACCTAATACATATATATACTTAATAGACTTTTTAGGGTACCTTATACCACCATCTTCACCATCTAAAACGGGGCTTGAGGAAAACAACGGAGGGTGTAGGAAGGGGACTGTCTCACGGTGCACAGGATGTGTCCTCTCCGGGAAATACTCTTGTTTTGGGCTGACCTGTGAAGCTAGGGTGGCAACACTTATTGAGCATCCAACAATTATTTGGCAATAGGAGGAGGAGGCTTTGGTGAAAGCTTAATACAATTTGATAACTCTTAAGAAAGCTTAATAACTAAACCTTGGACTAAATCTAATAAAAATTTTGTGGGTTGAACAACTAAGAGTGGTGGATATTCATCTTTGATACTTGTGGACAAATCTATAAATTTTCTTTTGATGTATTGATGATGATGATCTTGATGCCTTGATGATAATGATGCTTTAATCCTGTGATATACTACGAACATAAAGATAAAACGTGGTTAGCTTGCTCTTTGTATCATTTGTATCTTAGCATTTTACTTGTAAGTAACTGTATCCAATATTTGTTGGTTCATTTTATTCTTTTGTAATATTGTAAACAACTTGTAATCTACTTGTAATGAACAACCCTCTAACTTAGTTGACCCCTTGCCCAATCTTTAGGTACTAGTCTTAGTTGCCCTAGGAAAAGGCTTGACTTACATACTAACCCTTGCATCTTGCATTGTTTCTTGTGCATCTTAGGATTAAAATCCCTCTAACCTTAAGAAATTAAAACTAACTCCTAGAACTTAACTTAAACACATCTAGAAACTAAGGTCTACCCCCTTTGGCTTCCCTAGGAGTAAGCCTAGACGAAAGAGGTTCCGGTCAAAGTGACAGCGTGGGATGTGAACCTAGGCATTGTGCCTCCAAGGACACACTAAGTGAGCCAGACTTAGCTCACGTTTGCAAGTGTGTATAAGGACGACAACAGACCCTGCCACAGAAAAAGTAATATTACTGCTCTCTCTCAATCTAAGGGGGATTGGAGGCACCCTAAATTTGGCCTCTATTCGATGTGTTTTGGATAAAACTCGTCCTAACATTGTTTTCTTTCAGGAAACACTGGTTCATTTCGATAAAGCTCGAAATTTCTTTCACACCCTTCGACCAACCTGGCTAAGATGTGCTATGAACTTAGTTGGAACTTCTGGTAGTTTGATGGTTTCTTGGGATCCTAACAACTTTGATCTGGTTTCTTTTCTTACTTGTGGTGGGATTTTATTGACAGGGTATTGTTTAAAAATCAAAAGGAAGATTTCACTTCTAAATGTCTATGGTCCTTGTGTGGAGCGAAAAATTTTCTGGGAATGGTTGGAAGATTCAGGTTTGTTAACAATAAAAAATTTAATTCTACCAGGGGATCTAAACTTGGCTCTTTCTTCAGGCGAAATCTGGGGAGGAGCCACATCACTGGGGTCTTTGGCAGAATTTTTCAAATCTTATTTTCTTAATAACAAACTCATTGACATAGTTACGGGGAAAGTTGTCCCTAATTGGCACAACGATCGAGCAGGAGTGGATTTTATTGCAAAAAGGTTGGACAAAACTTTCTTATCTGAATATTTACTAGATACAGTTGGCATCTACATAGCATGGGTGGAATATCCCTTCATCTCAGACAATGCCCTGGTCCTGCTTCAGCTAGATTTGTCGTCCCTCTTTAAGGATTTTCCGTTCAAATTCAACCCTCAGTGGATTAAGGATCAAGGCTTATTATTATTGGTACAAAATCTGTGGAATGATCCAAAATATCTCATTGAAGTTGGAAAACAAAAAAGGCTTGTTTGGAAACTAAAAGATCTAAAATCTAGGACAAAACTTTGGCAAAAGGACCGTAAGTTTTTTTTAACTTCTAGGCTCAGATGCCTGGAGAAAGAGATATCTTTTAGGTTACAAAAATTCTCGGTTGGTACTCATAATACTATGGTGGATTCTTCATTAAAATATCTGGAACAAGAAATAATTTTTTTACTTAATCAAATCGAGGAACAGTGGCGACAGAGAAGTCGTGCTATCTGGATTCATAGTGGAGACCAAAACACTAATTTTTTTCCATAAATTTGCGAATTTCAGGAGAAACATCAAGTTTGTTTGGGAGATTCTAGATGAAGCGATACATTTTCATTGCGGTCAGGAAAACATTAAAGAAGTGGCTTTAAATCATTTCAAAGGTTTTTACAAAGAACAAGCTGCCCCTTCTACCACTGACCAAGTCAGGGTGGTAGCTCTGTTTTCTAAATTGTTTAACGATACAGAGGCCGAGGCTTTATTCAAACCTATCGATACTGAGGATTTGAAGACTGCATTATCAGAATTAAAAGTGGACAAGAGTACGGGGCCGGATGGCTGGATTGTCGAGTTTTTTAGTCATTTCTTTGATCTAGTAGGAGAGGATCTCCTTGAAATGGTTGAAGAGTCTAAATTAAAAGGTTTTATTAGTGGGGCTTTAAATTTGAATTTTATTACTTTGATTCCCAAAGTAAACAAGCCACAAAATTTCAGAGAGTTCAGACCAATCTCACTGTGTAATATTAGCTATAAAATTATTTCAAAGATTATAGGTGATCGGATTAAACCGATTTTGTCCAGATCGCTTTCGGAGGAGCAGCTGGGATTTCTTCAAGGTAGACAAATTCAGGATTCCATAGACATAGTCCATGATTGCCTTCACATCATTAAAAAGAAGAAATCAAAGTCTTTCGTCTTAAAATTGGATTTACATAAAGCATATGATTGCATTAACTGGGACTTGCTGTGAATGATTCTTCTCCAAATTGGTTTGGGCCTAAACATGACAAATTGGATAATGAGCTGTGTGGTTTCCACTTGTTTCTCAGTTTTGATAAACAGAGAGGCTACTGAGTTCTTTAAAAGTGGCAGGGTACTAAGGCAAGGTTGCCCCTTATCCCCTCTACTCTTCATTCTGGTTATGGAAGGACTAAGTCTTTTATTAAAAGATAGTTAAAGAGAAGGTAAGTTGACTGGTATTAAAGTGTCCATAACCATAAAAATTCTTCATATACTTTTTGTGGATGATGTGATCATAATGACAAATTCTACAATGCAGGAGTGGTGGGAGATTGATAAGGTATTAATTTTTTTTTGTTCATCTTCAGGGTTACAAATTAATGGATCAAAGTCTACCCTTCTTCAGGAAGGATTGACGAAACAAGATTTAGTGCCCTACAAATCTCTGTTTCCTTTTAGATTCTCGGATCTTGATTCTGGTTTCAATTATCTTGGATATTTTCTTAAGACTCGAGCGCAACGCGTCGAAGATTGGGGATGGTTAATAAAGAAGATGGAAAAAAGGATCAACAATTGGTGTTATAGATGGTTGTCCTTAGGAGGACGTTTCACCTTATTGAAATCAATGTTAGAAAGTCAACCTATCTACTGGATGTCACTCGCTCCTGTTCCTTGCTCAGTCTTGAATACACTGAGGAAATTGATGTTTAATTTTATATGGAGAAGAAAAAGTGATACTAATCAAATGCATTTGTGTAATTGGGAGCAAATTACTCTTCCAAAGACATTTGGGGGATGGGGAATTCACAACATTTTTTATTTTAGTAAATCATTGGCTGCGAACATGCTGGAGAGTGTTAATGGGTGTGGGAATTTGGCACATGGTTATTCTGGACAAGTATCTTCCACATTTGATTGTCATAAATTGGATTAGATCTCAATCCTTCCATCAGAAAGCGTCTTCTAGAATTTGGAGCGTTTTACTGAAATCTGTGCACTTAAATACGCAATGGTTAAGTTGGAATCTAGGGACGGGACAAGTCATTGCTCTGGGGAAAGATTGGATTCTAGGGATGGGAATAAACTCTATCCTCTCTAGTAATATTCTATCTTCTCTAAACCAAAAGAATACAAATACTCTTGCACAAGCCAGGAAACATACAAATTGCCAACTTTTATCCTCTTACTCACTGAGTAGTAGTGATTTGGGTCTCTCTGGAGAAAATGTGACTGAATGGGATCAATTTAGGTGGGCATTAATTGATTCTGGAGATATCTTACAGATTCTAAAGATGAATTAATGTGGATAGGAGGGGATAATTCCAGATCTCCATCTGTAAAAAATATCTATTGGGGCATAATTTCAACTAAAATTATGATGAAAGTGGGGACTTGGAGACAGTCTATCTGGAAGTGGAGAATTCAACTAAAGATTAAATTGTTCATCTGGCTGGCATTGGAAGGTAAAACCCTTACTTGGAATTCTTTACAGACAAGAGGATGGGAAGGACCAGGACGCTTCTCCCTCTGTAAACAAGATTCAGAAAATACCATACATCTCTTTAAGCTTTGTCCTTTTACCATATCCGTCTGGAATATTGTGAGCAATGATTTGAACTTAAAAAAGTGCTTGATTGGTAACACTATGTCAAATTTCTTTAAAAATTGTTATGAGGAAAAGACAGTCCCTATCCAGATAGCAGCTCATATATGTTGGTTCATATGGATTGAATGAAACAAAGCAATTTTTGAAGATTCCACCCCTTCTATTCAGGCAATGATTTATAAGACTTTGGCTTTACAAAACAAAACTAGTGCTCATTTGAAGGATAGGCTTCCGAGAGATATTTTGATCATTCATCAAAAGGATACTTCTTTAGCATGGTTCGATGGGGCGGCTCAGCGAGATGGTAGCTTGTGTGGTGCAGGTGGTGTAATAAAAACAATTGATGCAATAGTCATACGATGAACCTTTAATTGTGGCAGAGGCACCAACACAAGAGCAGAACTCTTGGGTGCATGGGCCACTATCATGCTAGCAGATTGTTTGTCATTACATTGCATTCAGGTAATGGGTGATTCCAGAGTTGTTATTGATTGGCTATTAAACAAAGGTAGGCTTCAGGTTTGTGCAGTTGAAGGATGGAAAGCTAGAATCAAAGTTCTATTAAAAAGATTCCAGTCTATTAGCTTTCAACACATCTTCAGAAGCTATAATATTGAAGGAGACACTCTTTCCAAATAGGCTTTTGAAGAACCAGAGAGAAAAATATCCTATTTTCATTGGTCTAATGGAGTTGAAGGCCCTAGGAAACATATTAGAATCCATTAGCTCTTTTGAGAGTGGAACTATTTCTTTTTTCAGTTTCAAGCCTTTGTATGTTTTGTTTTTTGTGAGAAATAGTGTTTTGTATGATGATGTCTAGGATGAGACGTCAATATTGATCTAGATCTTTTCTATGAACTTTAGTCCTACTTCTTTTTTGGTGCCTATAGCATGGATCGAGATTGACAGTATGCATTGTAATGGATCCTTGTTTTTTAGAAGAAAGATGTAAAAAAATTATATGATAATATAATTGAGCCAATTTTCTAATGGAAAAAGTAGCTCGATAGGATATTTTTTAAAAATCCGTCAAATTTAATTTGAATGTTTTGTCAAAATACAGGGAATATGGGAATACATATTGGGAAGAGAGGTGGGGATTGCAGGTTGACAACACTGATCATCTATTATTTAGTTAATCATAATCAACCCCTACCAATTGTTGCTGCGTTCCAACACATAAGACTTTAACGTATAAAAAAATTAAAAAAAATATTTGGTTTTAAATAAGTCTACCAAAGATCATATCCCTGCATGACAAACCAAAACAAAATATTTGTCAATAAATTTGATCGATTTCCTCCACTTCATTGTTCGAGCCTGCACTATATACGACATAATTTTTTATTAATCATATGGGTTAGTCATTGCAATTTATTTGACGTCTACTCCTACTACTACACTAGATATAACATGCTTTTTAATTTACATAGAGATTGTTTATATTTAGGCTGATGACAATTTATTGGACTTAATGTTAACTCTCAATAGTACTAAGACATCATTAATAACATAATACAAAGTTTGTTGTTTACTAATTTGGGCCCAACTGCAACGGAATCCACCTCCCAGCTATAACGAAATCCATATCCCAGTAGTTATGCGCAACCATGGCTTGTATGTTACTGAGCACGTTGAATTTTATGGGCACCAAGAATTTTAATAAGGCCATGTGTTTCATAGGAAAAAACATTACACAAATTTTGAAGTTTAGATGTGTGCAACATGCATAAGAGATTATGACATAAACCATGAGGTCTCTGTTTTTTTGGTAAAATAAGTTTAGGATATTTACGCCGAAAGGCGTATATCTATTGGAGATGGGCACAATTAATCACCTTTTTATCTAAAATTCTAATTTGATAGTTAACAATTGAAGATGTTGGCATATTCTTAGTCGTCCTCCCAAATCAATGAATGTGATTTACTCTTCATAACTTCCCTGAATTTTTGAATGCATCAGTTAACTTGTTTACTTTTTAACATTTACCTAATCATATTAACCTTTGGAATTACCACATTTGAAATTAACTTTTAGATTTCCTCAGCTCTATGTGTGTTTCAGCTGTCGAGGAGGAAGCTTTGACATCGCCTTTCAGCATTCACCAGCCACTTTGCAGCTGTGTTAGTTATGATAAATTTAAGATTTTGAAGTGTGAGAAATTTTAAATATTAACTGTTAAAACAAATTATATAAGAAAATGAAATAATAATAATTTTTTTTTGTTTAATTTAAGTTTTTCAATTGTATAACTTATATATATTAATCACAAGCTTTGTGGTAATCAATCTTTATTTTAAGTTAATTAAAAGAAATCTTAAAGTATATATAATGAGAGAGTTGGCATAAAAACATGATATAATTATTTTCAATATCGAGATAAGTATTATTTTATAAAATAAAATTATATAAAATGCTCCTCCTAACCATCGAATTCCAACAAACGAGTTTTCAAATGTGAAATAGGATCAATGTTTTCTTGATCCATTCCTGGAATTGTAGGTGCCACATTTTATTAGTTTGTTTACTTCTATGTTATACCTCTTAGAGTGGTGATTCAATATTACTGTTTTCATCGTTGCGTGAAATGAGAAGAGAGATGTGTCTATGACGACTGTGATGTAATTAATATTCGGTTAATTAAATGAAAGAGCTTGTCCGGAGATCCATTTTATGTTTTGCAGTATGACATTGATATTGATTTCAAAAGTTGGATTAAAAGAAAGAAAAAAACCATCTTATTTAAACTATAGGAACGTTTTTAAAATTTTAGAAGTTTGAACAATGCAATTATCTGTTTTTCTATTAGGAGGGCTCTCATTTACTTTATTCCAATAGAGAGAATTTGTTTAGAGTTATTTAAATCCTTAAAACCACATTATTTCCTTGCCACTCTTCAATTTGTACTTTGCTCATCATAATTTCCTACATACTAATAGATAAGATGCTAAAGAGGGAAACTCTTGGCTATGGAGGGAGCTACACAAGGCAAAGGACTGTAACATGTTCACTTTCTAAAAGGAGGAGACTAGCTAAAGAAATATTTATTCCTACATCAGATGGACATGCAAGCACTGCTAGTGTTGGTCTAGACAACAATGGGGAAGATGACGAACCTCCTGCTTCTGCTGCAAAAATACGCAGAGGTAAATTTGATATTCTATTTTGAGATTTTTTCACTTGGTAGATGATAAATGACATTTTTAGTGGTCCACACTGCATAATAAGGGGACTGATTCAGAATTTATCTTTTCAGCTTGCAATTGTGCTTATTGTCCTCGCCTCGTGTTCTTTTCTTATCCTTTCATATTGTTTATGTGAAAAATATGATTTGATTTTCAGCAAAATCTGCAAGTGTGTCATCATCACCAACATCAGCTATAGGCTCTTCAAAGCATTCATCTATTAATAAATCAAGTGAATCACATGGTTAGATTCTTGAATACAAAGTGTTTCTTAATTATGAACTTTAAAGAGATGGTTAGTTCCTTCTAAGATATATGTCTGATATTCTTATGTCTGACATTGTGCTGCACAAAACTACATAAAATGCACAAAAGAAAAACCCTTTATTAAATCTTGGTTGTTCTATTTTAGGTTTTTAATTTGTTAACATTGGTGTTATTGTTCTGTGCACAGTTAAAATGGCTATTAAATCATTCACAGTCCCAGATCTTTTTATTGATATGCTAGAAACGAAACCAAACAAGGCAATTTATTTCACATGATCGTCTTGTCATCCCAGCTACTAAATCTATTGTTGGTAAGTTGTCACTATGATACTAGTGCACTGTGATACCACCTATTTCATGGAAAAAATAATAACAACAGAATTTCAAGTCCTCAAAGATTAAAAAACACCCAGGATCACATATATAAATCTGCTAAATTTCTCACTAATTTGGAGTGCATTTTTTATCATCTAATAAAATATTGATTACAACAATCCACCGAGTGACTGCTATTGTTTTGTTGGTCATACCTTGTATGCAGTCCACCAACGAAAATTGCAGAGAGTTCACTCAGCTTGGGGAGATTTCTATTACATTATCTGGTTGGTGGGATGATAATGACTATTCGTTGGCTTTTGGAGACATTGCAGAGTTTTTAAAGTACATATGCATTATCAGACTTAAACAAGGTTGCCTTGCAAAGATTAACATTCGTATGCATCTTTCCAGGTAGGTATGAGTTATTTTATGAGAAGACTTGGAGGTGGTATAACCATTCTAGGAAGGCATTGAGGCGGTGCATGGATGACCATGTGATGCTAGGAATGTGCCGAGGCAATGTAGGGATGACGGTGTGGTGTAGGGATGGTGATGTGAAGGCTGTTTAGACGGTTCAGAATTCCACCTAGCCATTATTTGTCAGAGCATGGTTATTTTTTTCATTTTCGGGAAGGTTGTTTACACGGTTGTTATAACCCTAAAATGCACCATACAGGTTTACCTGGCATCAGGCCAACTCATGCCTCTTCCTAGCCAAAGCCATGCTGAGTAATTCCTCAAAAACCACTTAAAACAAGCAACCCGCGCCCTAACTGCTCATTGGGCGCGG
>ML829987.1:31891-44256 GCA_009831015.1 Picea engelmannii | reverse complement strand
TAGGCTTGGAGTTGGTTTCACATCCCCAACTTCCTCCAAGAATCTGGCCTCCAAAAATGCCCAATATCCCCCAAAAATGGAGAAAATCAATTAAAATAGGCATATTAAACAATAAAAAACCAAATTTGTTATATAAAAACCCAGTTTGGCAAATGATTTGGGCACTAGCCCCCGAACCCTGGGTGCGCGCACCTTTTTCGTGGTCATATGTTGGCCCATATGGCCACGCGCCATCGCGCTGGCCCCCTTTTGGCGTGCTAACCCCCGGTTTTATGGTTTTTGGTTGGAACCGTGGCTTAACATCGCGCGTTTTATGGTTAGTTCCGGGTCATATGGAGTCCGACCGGAATTTAGGGGCTTACCCCTATCCAAAACTCTGGGTAATGTTTAACAACTCTCGCGCTGTCGGTTCCATTGCACAGTCACATGGTGTATATCGAGGGCTGGGGCTAAGCCCCAACCCTTTACCCCGCGGCTTTAAACCTTGTTCTAATTCAAATACAAAGTCGTTCGTTTGTATAATAAGAATTGCCATGTGGCCTATTGGCTCGACGGACTTTGCCAAAATGCTATGAGAAGGGTAGGTACATGGTTCGAATCCGGTCCAAGCCACAATTTTACATAAAAACCACAAACCAATAATACAGTGCCACGTGGAAGCCCGTGAATGGGCCACATGGCGCCTTAAAAACCAACCATCACCTGACACGTGTCAACCTGTGATTCGCCCACGTCTGCCGCCACGTCGCCTCTTCCATACTGACACATCAACCTACCGTACTGCCCAGTCACTTGCCACGTCAACCTGCCATGTCAGCTACTGACGTCACCGTGCCACGTGTCACCCTTTCAGTGGTGACATGTGTCACCCCCGAATTGGTCCAACTGTACCTCCGTACGCCCGAATCCGCTTGACACGTGTCGCCTTCTGGTGCTGCCACGTGTCGTCATCCGAGGCTGCCACGTGTCACATTTTGACACCGCCATGTCAGCTGTACGGACATGCCACGTAAGCTATACGGACATGCCACGTGGACTGTACAGTCATCCCCCTTTTTTGCCCTGTTTGACTTTTCGAACAGAACGCGATATCTTCTCCATACGGACTCTGTTTGACAAAGTAAATATACCACCGGAATCAGGAAGACGAGCCGGACCCAATGACATAGGTTTCGTCGCATTCCGAGCACTTTCATTTTTGAGCATTTTTCAAGCCCTATCAGGCTTCTGGATCCGATTTCGGATCATTCTCACGGATGCGAGTAGCAGCCACATCTCTTCTCAAAGATAAGTTACCAGCGCCCTAGCTAGTTTATTTCCATTCTGTCTGTAAGCATATTTTAGTCATTTGTTATTAATGAAATGAAGTCTCATTTCCGCTGCATCTCTGCGTTTATGTGTATTTCTATATTTCATTGTGTTCCTACATAAATCCGGATCATCCTCCCCATACAAATTTCCCATCTTGGGTTCCTGTTGCTAGGCATCCTCCTAGAATCTGGTTGTTTTACCATTCCTTACTTCCCATAATCTATGTGTCTGAAACAAGGTCTTGTTGCGCCAAGCTACGTTCTAGATGGTTGATCCCTCCCTGGTGCCCATAAAACGAATTCGGTCTTGGTTTTTTATGTCTGGGGCATACTTGGCCTTCTAGAGGGTTTCCCACAGTGTAGAGGTTTCTTTAACCCATCACCACTAGAGTTTCTCCCCACAAGATTCGTTGGTTACCTGTGGATCTTGTAGCCCTAGTCCTCCTTTTCATTTTGGCTTGCAAACCTTCTCCCAAGCCACCAGGGCGCATGTTTTCTTAGTTTTCGCTCCTCTCCATAGGAAGTCCCTTTCGATAGTCCTTATTTTTTGTAGTATCCCTTTGGGGGCGGGAAATACAAACATCATATAGGTTGGAATTTCTTGTAGAACCGTCTTGGTTAGTACCAGTCTCCCTGCTAGGTTGAGGGATATGTACATCCAGTTTTTCAACCTCTCTTGTAGCTTGTTGATCACTCCTTCCCAAGTTGCCATTTTGTAAGCTTTGTCCATCAGGGGGATGCCCAAGTATTTAGTTGGGAGAGTTTTTCACTCAAAGCCCAAAATATTTTCTAGGTTCCTTTGGATTGCAGGGTTGGTGTTGAAAAAGTAGATCATCGATTTGGAATGGTTGATCTCGGCTCCCGAGGCTTCCCCAAACTCTTCTAAGACCCTTTTGAAAGTTTTTGCTTCCTTGACCGTGGGTACGCCATGGAGTAAGGTATTATCCACGAATTGTTGGTGTGTGGAAGTAGGGAAGTTTTCGAAAGGTTTGAGGCCTGTAATTTCTCCTGCTATTGTTGCGCTTTTTATGCTTCGACTAAGACCTTCCATCATCAGGATGAACATGAAGGGGGATAGCGGGTATCCTCGTTTGATGCCTCTAGTAGGCCAGAAGGGTTTGGCTGGGGCTCCATTTATCAGGAGTGAGAAACTTGTCATTGAGAATAAGCCGAGGATCCAACTGATCCAGTGTTGGGTGAACCCAAAGGCTTCCAGAGTCTTTACCATGTAGTGCCAGCTAATTTTGTCATAGGCTTTTGCTAGGTCAAGTTGTATTATCATCCCTCCTCTCCTCTGGATTTTCAGGGTGTGTATTATCTCATGAGCATGGATGATGTTGTCCATGATTTTTTGTCCTCCCACAAAAATCGCCTGTTCTTGTGAAATCAATGTGGGTAGGAGGGGTTTTAATCTATTGTCTATGACTTTAGAGATTATCTTGTAAACCACATTGCATAATGCTATGGGTTTGTAACGGTCAGGGTCCTTGCTTTATTTTCCTCAGGGATTAGGGTAATCATTGTGGCATTTAATGCTTTTAGAATGGAGGTCGACTATCTAGAGTCCTCCACCACCCTATAAACATCATGTTTGACCACTTCCTAACATGATTTGAAGAATTCCACTGTAAAACCATCCGGACTTAGGGCTTTCCCGTTGGGCATCTCCTAGATCACTTGATCAATTTCCTCCTTAGCTATGGGTTTGTTTAGGTTGTTATTCTGTTCCTCAGTGACTAAATGGGGGATGTGCTGCGTAATCCCTTGGATGGCCTCTGTTCAGTGTTTTTTGGGTTCATGGGCTATCCCATGGAATTGACTTCTAGGGTATTTTCAATCTCCTTGTGGGATTCTCGCTCGATCCCATCCCGATCCTTAATTTGTAGGATTTTGTTGTGGGCTCTTCTGGAAATGTTTGTTCTATGGAAAAACTTAGTGTTTCTCTCTCCTTCCTTTAGTCATCTGATTCGGGACTTTTGGCGCCATAGAATTTCTTCCTGCTGGCATCTTCCTTCCCATTCCTGGGTCATTTGGATCTCTTCCTTTTTTTGGTCCTTTGTGTACCCCTCCGCTATGCAAACTTCCCGGAGTCTTCTCATTCTGCTTCAATATTTTTCTTCTCTTGGTTTATGTTGCCAAAAATTTCCTTGTTCCACTCCCTGAGCTTATATTTGATGTACTTTAGTTTATTATAGAGTTTGAACATCCGTGTAACTTGCTTTTATTGTTCCTCCTGCCACCACTGGTTGATGTTCTCCTTGAAGGTGGGGTGTTCAATCCAGAATTTCTCAAATCTGAAAGGTCTATTCTTTGGGGTGGTTGAGAAGTCGAATTCCAGTTGGACTGGACAATGATCAGAGCCCCTCCAGGGAAGGATGTTGCAATCTAAGGTTAACCCCTGCATAATGATGGATTCCAACACCAAGAATCTGTCTAGTATTGTCGCAACTTGATGTTGATTTATCCATTTATTGTTCCAAGTGAAGTGTCCGTTATTGGTTATGATGTCCACCATCTCCGTTGTGTCTATGAACGTTGAGAATTCTTCCGCATCTCTATCCAACCTCCCGGTGCCTCCTTTTTTTTCCGCAAGTGATGTGATGATCTTGAAGTCCCTTGCCAGGATCCAATGGAGGTTGCTGGAGTGAGTTTTGAGGTCTTCTAGGTCTAGAAGCATTCTTGTCTTTTCCTCTAGCATTTGGGGTCCATACACATTAGTGCATAGAATCATCTCCGTATTCCAAATGATTTGCATGTTAACCGAAAGTGTGTGTCTGGTAGCCTCGACTGTTGTTAGGTTCATAACTTGTGAATTCCACAAGGTGAGGATTCCTCCTACCATCTGTTGTCCTTCGACAACCAACATCTTGTACTTGCTTCAATGTTTTTTTCCTATTGTTTCCATTCTGTCTACTTGGGGTTTTACTTTGTTTCTTGTTAGGTCTGTTCTTGTGGTTTGGTTTTATAAACCCATCTTCGTCCTGCTCTAGTTTGGTGTTCTCCGCTTCTTGTTTTTTAATGACCGAACATTCTCTGATTAGGTGTCCATGTTCGTGACATATCCTGCATCTGAAGGGGATCTGCTCATAGTCAATGTTTTGTATCCATTCCTCGTCCCTGAATTCTAGGCTTATGGCTTCTAGGAGTGCCCCCGACACATCCATCTCTATGCAGATTCTTGCATAAGAGGTGTATCGTCCTTTTAGGTTTGCTTCTGATGTCTTCACATATTTTCCCAGTTTGTTCCCTATTGCTTCAAAGGTGGAGGGTAGCTAGTAATCTAACGGAAAGGAGTAAAGTCTCAGCCATACAGGTACATTTTTTAAGGTTTCTTTTTCTGGGGAGAAGTTTTCCTTCCATGGTCACATTTATAGTCCTCCTGAGGCGTGGAAGTATGCCCCCCCCTCAAAGATCTTATCCCTATCTTCCAGGTTCATGAAAACTACTGTAAAGAAGCCTTTCGAGCCTAGGTGAAGATCCAATTCTTTGCTTGGCTTCCAATGATATTTAATCCAGTTGCGCAACATTCTTTCTATGGGTCACAACCCCATAAACTTTCAAATTAGTGCATGCGTCTTCATCTGGTCCTTGTATAGTTGTGTTTGCGGATCGTCCAATATTACCTTGGGTATCATTATTGTCTTTGGTTTACATGGGTTGCACCCTTCTACCCCATTGGGGCTCTCCGTTTCTTGCACATCATTATGAGGTTCTCTAGCTTCTTCCCCTGTGCCGTCGCTTTTCCTTTGGTTACTTTCCCGACTCTTTTTCAGTTCCGATCTCGAGGTGCTTGTCATTGGTGTCTTGAAAACTACGCCTCGTGGGCCTTTCCCTCTGTCTACTACTACCTGCTTGTATGAGGGGGTTCCAATACCGTCCCCCTTGGTACTCATGTTTTCCTCTGTTGTGGCTGTGACTACCAAACCCTAGCTTGCAGTTGCACCCACCTCAATCAAAAGGTACGCGAGCTTGGCCCAGTTAAGCTTTGTTCCGCGATTAGACCACGTCCTTGCTCGGGTTTTAGCACAAGACATGACCTTCATTGCAAGAACAACTTAACCATCCAACTGCCTCCGCCGACCTTTCATCAATCATTGTTAACCATAAGCACGATTTCATATTTTTTAAATTATAAGAAGACAAAAAAAAAAGAAATTTGAGTTTTTCTTATCAAACAAATTAATGTAAAAAATTAATCAAATTTAATTTAAAATTATTATCACGATATAAAATTAGAGGAATAATTATATTTTTAGAATCAATTATTATGATTTTAATTTTATCAAAATTAAGAAAAATATTTAAGAATAAATTGCATGATATTATCACTATATAAAATGAGAGGAATAATTATATTTTTAGATTCAATTATTATAATTTTAATTTTATCAAAATTAATAAAAATAATTAAGAATAAATTGAAAAAAGATCATTCACAATTTATTTAAAATATTAACTAAATTGGGAAATCATTAATTGAATAATTGCAATATAACAAATAATTAAAATAATACTTAATAGTTAATACTTAGTAGTGGAGGGTTACATATATATATATATATATATATATTAGATCTTCTTCAAGTTGGTATTAGAGCAGTTTTTGAGAGGGCACAAGAAGGATTTGATGGTGCACATAAGGGAGAATGGTGATGACTAGGAAGATGGTGGATGTGACTGAATGAAAAACATGAACTAGGACATGGAAAATATAGAGGGGGGCATAGTGGAGGGTGGAGGAAGATGATCGTAGGCGTAAATGTTGAGAACGTGGGTTGAAGATGTATCAATTTCTTTGCTCTGATACCAACTTGGAGAATATCCAATATATATATATATATATATATATATATATATATATATATATATTGCTTTAATTGTTTGGTATATTACAATTATTTAACCAAGTTTGTATTTAACATATTAATCAACATATTGTATATTCTTTCACAACAAAGAATTCACCTTGAAAAACATCATATAATAACATTAAATGATTATAAATTTTTACAATCATAATCCAAATTAGATGATTTCATATAAATAGAGTTAAATATTATATGACTCTATGGCTTATGGCTAGTTTACGATGAATTTACTATTTTTTAGATGGTTGATAGAATTTATCACACAATCATCTTCTTATGACTATCTATATGTATTTGAAAGTTGCCTTTGATTCAATTGAATATCAAGGAACTGCTTTTTCCCTGTGGAAAAAAAAGAGTTAAATATTATATGACATCTCAAATTTAATTGAGTGATACAACTCAAATTTAATTTAAAAATAGAGAAATCATTAATGATGTTAATCACTCCCTCGATGGGGTGCTAGACGTTGAGAGTAGGATGGGGCAGAGGATAGCCCCCTAAAGACTTAACAAAACCGAGCAGACAACTATTGAAAGGGATCAAACAGATGGATTCCTGGACGGTTATCAATCCCAGGTGTTTAATAAATTGTCATTGATGTCAAAGGTAAGTAATTATTCAAGTATACATGTGACTTAAATAAATACAAAAGTGGAAAATTCAAGCGGAAGTAGAGTTTATGTAAACATGGAGTAAACACGAAAGTTGATTAAAAAAAAGAGGGTAAAAGTGAAAGTGGAGTTTACGTAAAAGTGGAGTAAAACATGAAAATTGATTAAAAAAGGTAAAAGTGAAAGTGCACATGGTATTTGCACATGGATTTAAAAACCATGGTGGTAGTTTACCCATGGTATGGTAAAAAGGTGAATTAAAAATAAATAAAAATGAGAAAATTAATTATTATTTAACAAAAGTCGTGACTTTTCAAAAGAACATCTTTTCATGTAAAGCTTATGGTAAAGTATAAATGAAGAAGTGGGTTACGAGAAAAAATTGTGTGTGGGTGTAAAATGTAATATTCTTATGCATACCATTTGAGGAGTGACAAATGAATATCATTCAAGAAGTGATGATTAAATATTAACAAGTGATGAGCAGATCTTGCGAAAGAAAAATGAGCGAGAGATCAACAGATCTTGCGAAAGCAGAAGAAGCGAGTGTCGAGTAGATCCGGTGAAAGAAAAAATGAGTGAGTGATTTGGAAAAAGTAGAAGTAGCAAGCACAGTGTAGATCTGGTGAAAGAAAAAGGAGTGAGTTATCTAGTGAAAGCAGAAGTAGCGAGCACAATGTAGATCTAGTGAAATAAAAAGGAGTGAGTGATCTGGAAAAAGTAGAAGAAGCAAGTTGTTGACCAAAATTTGGTCATCTATATTTTCCCGCTCTTGGATTTATAAAAACAATGATATCTGAAGGTGAAAAATTTTGAACTATTATAAGTTCCTTGAATATTCCTCGGTCTGAGCTTCATCACTCATTTTTCGGATTAGAAATTCGAGTTCGTATGCTCAATATATCCAGGTTTAAAGTTTCAAGCGAAAAAAACGCCTCTTCCATGTGGAATAAAGCTAATTTCTTGAAGATGTATCCAAATTTTCAGGTCCAAGACCCTGGTTTTCTTCAATTTTGAGGCCCAAAACCCTTAAAAATATTCATTTTCCAGGTTCAACACCTTTAAAAATATTCTATTCTATCATTCGTGGGAACCCGCCATACTCACTTACCCACTCCACTCCACTCCACTCCATTCCCTTCTTCCATACTTAAATTTTATTTGAGTTATGGCAGTCGGTCGAACTCGCCATAACTCCCTCACCTCTCCCCCTCACTCACCTCACGTCCACCTCCGACACACTCATTTCACCTCCCTCACTTTCGCTCCCCTCAAAATGCTTCCCCATTATTTTCCCTCACCTTCCTCACTCCCCCTTTTTCTCTTTATATCATACTTAACATTTTAAAAATAAAAAATAAAAATCGGACTCACGGGGACAGACTCACACAATCCCCCTCATTCCTCACTCCCTCACCCATCCCTTCTCCCCACATCCCTTATTCAAAATTATTTTGACTATGGTAGTCAGTCGGACTCACCATACTCCTTTTTCCTCCCCCCTCACATTTCCTCAAGTCCGTCCCCAACACTCTCACCTCACCTCATCCTACAACACTCCCTCTCACTCCACTCCCTACATTTCTCCCTCCCCTCTTCTGCCACCTACATTTCTACCATCCCCCCTACACTACCCTTTCCGCCTTTCCTACACTCTCGTGCCTCCCACACTTAACTCCTTTCATAAAACATTATTACTATTATAATACTCACCTTTAACTTTTCCATTTTATACATTATTTTATTTAACCCACATATAACCTTTTGCCATGTGCCCGAATTTCCTTGGATGACATGGAAATATTAAGCCTTTGGAGGAGTGCCACATGAAAGCAAATTAATTAAAGACACATGGAAATATATTAATGGTTGGATGAAATTTAATTCAAGGGCCCAAATTTGTCCACGAATTTTGATCAATGGTGGCTGAGTCACGATCTTGCAAAGGCCATAACTTGAGCTCTGGGTGTCGGAATCATGCAAACATTATACCATTAAAAGGATATTTCAACATAGAAGATGATGTTACATGTTCCAAAGGGTGAAGGTTGTTACATTTTCCCAATAAATTAAAATATCAGTCAGCTGCATTTTTAATGGGCATGAGTGACAACTCAACTTCACGAGCTCATATCTTGAGATCCAAGAGATGGATTTGGATAAATTTTATATCGTTGCAAAGATAAGACGATGAATATCAAATATGAAATGATTTCTGTGGATAAAAAGTTAATTATCATTCCCAGAGAATTAAAACACAATCATCCTATTTTAAAGGGAAATTAATTAAATTTAAAAAAACAAAGGTTTAATTAAATTTTTATTAAAAAAGGAGAGGGACCCACTTTCAATATACTTGTATTAATGATGTGAATTAATTAATTAGGAATTAATGAGGCATTAGTTAAAGGAGATTTTTCAAGAAGAAACAGTTGAGACGATTCCTGTAATCGTTAATGAAGACAATAAAAGGATTGTAGCAAGCAGGTGAGAAGAGGAGAGACCATCATAGTAAGTTCATGTTGATCATATATTTATTTATTTATTAGTTCCTTCATCTAGATACTCCACTTCTTTGACTAGAAAGGTTTAACTGAAGTCTGATAACTTCTATTTTTCTTCTTTCCAGGTCTTGTTGTTCTTTTACCGCCCACCATCTTCCTTCTACAAGCTTAATTCTTGTCTATATTTGATCTATGGTCCATGGGAGCCCCAATCCCATTCGTTAGGAAAAACACATCTTAAATTTCAAAGAATATGTAACAGACTATATATTTTTTAGAAATTTTGAGAGAGCTATTTCGGGATCAATTTTCACTGTGCTTTGTAACTCTAAGTTTTGAGTATAAAGTATTTGAGATTGATATATCAGTATCTTTATTTGAGCTGCCCATGTTCACTCTGTTAAAGTTCTGTTATGCATGTGGACCATATTCTTTTTATTTTTATGTGATCATAAATCTTTAGTTTAACTATGATGGATGTGAGGAAATTTTGTGTATCTTTTTTAAATGTATGAAGTGTGCGGTTCCTGGTCATTTCTAAAGAAATTTATTTAAAAGCAAAGTAAAACATTTTCTTTCTTGTTATTTTTATATTTCTTTGATTACCACGATAGACTTCTGCAAAGTCTCATATTATGAATATTTAAAGTCCCAAGAAAATCTTAAAAAGGAGTACCACCTCTATAAAAATGCAGGGGGATTTTTATTCTCGTGAGGTTGTTATTTCGGTCCTAACGGATTCAAGCGTCAACATTTTTGGAGACCATACTGGGGAATGATTTATTTTCAAGATATTTGAGGAACTAAAAATATCCATGGCTCAAAGTTTCAAGAAGAAGATTCAAGAAAATTGTTGTTTATTTTAAGCATGGCTCACCTTTTTGTAATTTAAAAAAGAAACGAGAAACACCAAAGATTCGGGAGAATGAACTCCCTGGAAACTCCATTGAAAGAATTCAAAATGAAGGGTTTCATTCATGTCATAATGTTTCTTTATATTCTTCATCAAGCCCATCAATGGCTTTCCAAGATTCGACAAAAGGGAGAAATACTCAAAGAAGGAGGTGATTTCATAATACCCCTTTAAATCTACCAGAAATAGACTTTCAAATGCCCAATATTCCTATTGAATTTTTTTCTACATTCTTTGGGGATGCTTCAAAAGATGCAAAGAAACACTTGATTAATTTTAAAGGTACATGTTATTATTTCAACCTCACTGAAGACAATGTTACATGTAGATTATTCTTACAAACTCTACGAGAGGATGCTCTTGAATGGTATAATTATTTAATGCCTAACTCCATTACTTGTTGGGATGTGTTAGAAGATTCATTTGCAGAAAATTTTATCCCAAAGGTGCATTCATATGTTTTTGCTAATGTTTTAAATGTTGTTGCCCACCCACCCTCTCCCACATGGACACAAAATGATGAAATGAATTATTTAGAAGAAGAATATCATGAAACATTGCATGAATTTTCTGAATCAAATCTTGTTGCCGAGAATGAAGGCAAGAATTCACAAGACCAAGAAAAGGATATCAACATCTCATATACTCCATATGAGGAAGAAATTAAAGAGTCTCCACCAAATATGCAAGAAGAATTCAGCCAAAATAAAGAAGAATTGGTGGAAGAAAACAATTTTGAGAATAAAGAAGATAACCATTGCATAGAAGAAGAACATTGCCAAAACATCGTCGATGAAACAATAATCTTGAATGTGGAAAAAGAAAAAGAAAAAAGAGTTTTCAAGAAATAAATTTCTCATTTGATTGAAGATAGCGGCACTTTGGGGCAGCCAAGAGTAGATTATATTGAATATTGGTTCGAAAGCATTGTCAGCCCGCCAACGCAAACAAGTCTTCTGTACACATTGCTCGATCCCATTATGGTACATTTTTTGCATGATCTTTATTTTCATGCTCCTGATTTATTGGTAGTAACCCCAATATTTTTCTTACTGCTGGAGCCTATTTCACAAGTCAATTAGATGCTCAAATGGCTCCATTGGAAATCTTCCTACACCTAAGGTGCCCCTTTCTTTCAAGTAAGTTAGGGTAGGTAGATCATGCAAGTACATATTTTTGTTCAATGTTGCACAATAAGGCAGTCAAACTTGAAGGCAACTCCATGAAATAAGAAGAATTGCAAGAAATCATTTTGAAGATGACTCCACAGCCCAATGGAGAAGGTAGTTGGTCTTGAGATTCTAGTCTTCTCAACAAACCACAGGGGGTCACTGTCCCGCAGTTGGAGCCAGTTTTCGACCAAAAATTGGTCATCTATATTTTCCTGCTCTTGGATTTATAAAAAAAATGATATTAGAAGGTGAAATTTTTTGAATTGTTATAAGTTCCTTGAATAGTCCTCGGTCTTAGCTTCTCCACGCATTTTTCAGATCAGAAATTTGAGTTCGTATGCTCAAGATATCCAGGTTTAAAGTTTCAAGCCAAAAACAACACCTCTTCCATGTGTAATAAAGCTAATTTCTTGAAGAGGTATCCAAATTTTCGAGTCCCAAACCCTGATTTTCTTCAATTTTTGGGCCCAAAACCCTTAAAACTATTTGTGTGTCGGGTTCAACACCTTTAAAAATATTATATTCTATCATTCATGGGAACCTTCCATACTCATTTACCCACTCCACTCCACTCCATTCCCTTATCCCATACTTAATTTTTATTTGAGTTATGGCGGTCGGTCGAACTCGCCATAAATCCCTCACCTCTCCCCCTCAATCACCTCATGTATGTAGATTTTTTGAGGTCCTATCAGGCTGCCAAAACAGGTTTGTCTTTGACCTTTATTTTTGCTCTAAGTTTGACTTTCCAAAACTATCTTCTTGCTGTCTTTTATGACAACAAACTGTTCAGTCACTTTCTGTTGATAATTTTGTGGTTAAGTTTCCTTTTGAGGTGCCCTTGCAAGTGTTTTATTGTCTCAATATTAGCACATGCAATATACTTCAAAACAAATAACACTACCTCTAGATCTTTTAAAATTTAAATGTTGATTTACACTTCTAAGCATGCACGGAATTGACACATATGTTTTTGGTCAACA
>ML829987.1:0-31850 GCA_009831015.1 Picea engelmannii | reverse complement strand
TGTATATAGAAGGCCTCAAAGAAAAATGTACAACACGGAAAACATATACAAGTGAACCTGGTACAATAACAACCCTTCTCGGATGCCTTGGAGTTCCTTGAAGACCTCCCAGCTAGACTCTTGAAGTAAGGCACCCCTTTCCTTGGTGTTCCTTTCTTCCTTTGCTTGCCTTTGTTCTTTTCCTTTGTTCCTTTTCCTTTGAGCCTTTGCCTTGACTCATGAGATGCCTTGACCTTTGACTTTACCCACTTGAAGCTTTGTGAAACCCTTTATTTCTTCCCTTGAAGCTTGTGCCCTCTACACAAGTGCGCCCTCCTCCATGACTTGGTGTGCACCTATCTTTGGTGTGCCCCTCCTCTAACAAGAACTTCCACTATGAATGCACGCCCTTATCTCCTCACTAAGATCTCCCCACAACAAGTGTGCCCCTCCTCCTCCTACATGACTCCTCTCATGTATGAAGTGCACCCTCTACAAGGATGTGCGCCTATCCTCATCCAAGTGCTCCCTCAAGTAAAGAATGTGCCTATGCTCATGTATATGCCTCCTCCTCCATGGAAGCACCTCCTCCAAGCATTGTGCCTTCCGTCATCTCAATGGAAAATCCCTCTACCTTGTGCGCCCTCCTCTCCTCAAAATTTGCGCCCAAGTACTCCTTCTCTTCTCCTCTCCTCTCAAGTGAAGAATGAGTCTCATAAATTCCTTATTCTCTCCTTTAGCCTCCTTTGGCCGAACCCTATTAAATCAATGGCCTAGACCAAATCTAGCCAAGTCTAATCAATGGGTGAGATTCAATCCCAAAATCTCACTTAGGAAACCCACTTTCCTTAGTTTGATTTATGTCTATTAATTCACCCACAAAGTGAATTAATTGTCACTTTAATGACTTAAGTGACATATTTCACTTTTGACTTAAATCTCCTAATTCAAAGTGAAATTAGAATCATAAAGTAAAGTAACAAGTGTAATAGTCCCCCCCTTTGTATTTAGAGACTCACAAACACAAGGGGACCACTTTCCAAGGTACCCAAATCTCAACAATGTACACCTTCGACACACTCATTTTACCTCCCTCATTTCTGCTCCCCTCAAAATGCTTCCTCACTATTCCCCCTCACCTTCCTCACTCCCCCTTNCCTTCATTCCTCACTCCCACACCCATCCATGCTCCATGCATCCATTACTTAAAATTATTTTGAGTATGGTGGTCGGTCGGACTCTCCATACTCCTTTTCCCTTCCCCCTCACATTTCCTCAAGTCCGTCCCCAACACTCTCACCTCACCTCATCCTACGTCACTCCCTCTCACTCCTCTCCCTACATTTCTCCCTCCCCTCTTCTGCCACCTACATTTCTACCCTCCCCCCTACACTACCCTTTCCCCCTTTCCTACACTCGAGTGCCCCCCACACTTAACTCCTTTCATAGAACATTATTACTATTATAATACTCAACTTTGACTTTTCCATTTTATACATTATTTTATTTAACCCACATATAACCCTTTGCCATGTGCCCAAATTTCCTTGGATGACATGGAAATATGTTTAAGCCTTTGGAGGAGTGCCACATGGAAGCCAATTAATTGGAGACACATGACAATATATTAATGGTTGGACGAAATTTAATCCAAGGGCCCATATTTGTCCACGATTTTTTATCAATGGTGGCTGAGTCACGATCTTGCAAAGGCCAACTTGAGCTCTGGGTGTCAGAATCGCACAAACTTTATATCGTTTGAAAGGTCCATCGACATAGAATATTATGTTATAGGTTTAAAAGGTTGAAGGTTGCTACATTTTCCCTAGAAATTAAAATATCAGTCGGTTGCATTTTTAATGGGCAAGCGTGACAACTCAACTTCACAAGCTCATATCTTGAGATCCAGGCAATGGATTTGGACAAATTTTATATCGTTGGAAAGATAAGATGATGAAGATCACATCTAAAATTATTTCCATGGCTAAAATTTTTATTATCATTCCCATATAATTAAAACACAACTGTCCTCTTTTAAAGGGAAATCGTTTAAATTTCAAAAAATAATTTTTTAATTAAACTTTTATTAAAAAAGGAGAGGGACCCACTTTTAATATACTTGTATTAACGATGTGAATTCATTAATGAGCATTAGTTAAAGGGAATGTTTCAATAATAAACAGTGGAGATAGTTCCTGTAATCGTTAATGAAGACAATAAAAGGATTGTAACAAGCAAGTGAGAAGAGGATAGACCATCATAGTAAGTTCATGTTGATCATATATTTCTTTCTTTATCAGTTCCTTCATCTAGTTACTCTGCTTCTTTGACTAGAAAGGTTTAACCAAAGTCTAATAACTTCTATTTTTTCTTCTTTCCAGGCATTGCTATTGTTTTACCGCCCATCATCCTCCTTCTACAAGCTTAATTCTTGTCTATATTTTCTTTATGGTCCGTGGGAGCCCCAATCCCAGTCGTTAGGATAAACACATTTTAAATTTCAAAGAATATGTAACAGACTATATATATTTTTAGAAATTTCAAGAGAGCTATTTCAGGATTAGTTTTGACTGTGCTTTGTAACTCTGAGTTTTGAGTATAAAGTATTTGAGATTGATCTATCATTATCTTTATTTGAGTTGCCCGTGTTCACTCTGTTAAAGTTCTCTTATGCATGCAAACCATCTTATTTTTATTTTTATGTGATCATAAATCTTTAGTTTAACTATGATGGATGTGAGGAAATTTTGTCTATCTTTTTTAAATGTATGAAGTGTGTTGTTCCAGGTAATTTCTCAAGAACTTTATTTAAAATCAAAACAACAAATTTTCTTTCTTGTTATTTTTATATTTATTTTATTACCACGACAGACTTCTGCAAAGTCCCATATTATGAAGATTTAGAGTCCCAAGAAAACCTTAAAGAGGAGTACCACCTCTATAAAAACACAGGGGGATTTATATCCTCGTGAGGTTGCCATTTCGGTCATATCCTATTCAAGCGTCAACACAAGTATAGAGGGGATTGTTGTCTCTTGTAGGTCGGTGCCTACAAACAACAAAGGGGATAATTGTCTCTAGTAGTTCAGTGCCTACAAACAATAGAGGGGATCTATGTCTCCTTTAGGTCATTGCCTACAAACAACAGAGGGGATTGGTATCTCCTATAGGTCAGTTCCTACAAAAGGCATTGGGGATTGGTGTCTCCAGTAGGCTGGTGCCTACAAATTAATAAAAATAAGTTTTTTTGGTTTTCTCCCAAAAGGGTTTCCACGTTAAATATTGTGTCTTTTGGTTGTTATATTTATGTGATTGCATCATTATGGTTTATGAATGTTAAAAAGAAAAAATATAGCCTTATACTAATTCNAGTATAAGTATGTGCCCAACAATTGGTATTAGAGCAGGTTCCTTTAGAAATGGTCTAACCATTGGAAGGTAAATATTGGGAGCACACATGGATGATTATGAAAGTTTCTCTACAAATAAGGCTCCACTGTTTTATGGAACAAACTATGCCTTTTGGAGTATAAGGATGTGAACATATCTAATGGTGCTTGGTTTTAATATTTGGTAATCAGTCGTGACTAGTTATACAACTCCAACAACTCCACCAACAGACACAACCGTGAAAAAGTCTAGTGAAAATGATGCAAAATACATGAATGCCATCTTTTGCGGACTGCCAGAATCAAAGTTTGTCAAGGTAATGCATTGCAAATCCACAATTTGTTTTTTGGGACAAACTTCAAAACATCCATAAAAGTGATGAAAAGGTCAAGAAGGCCAAACTCCAAACTCATAAAAGATAGTTCAAGAGCTTGAAGATGAAAGACGAAGAAAACCAATGATTGTGCAAAATGTGTTGAGGTTAATCCCCTTAAGATTTGATGCCAAATTCTTCTCCATTGAGGAAATGAAGGATCTTGATCAATTAACAATGGATGAATTTCATGGGATCCTCACTGCATATGAAATGAGGATTGAAAAGGAAAAGCCACAAAAAAAAGAAGCAACTTTCAAAGCCTCAAAGAAGATTAAGAACAAAGAGCACAAATCAAGCAATTTTTCCAACTGTGAATTAGACACAGAGGAAGCAAATTTTCTTAAAAAAAACTCAAAAAAGGCTCTAAAGAATACAAAGGTATGTTTCCCTTTAAATGCTTTAACTGTGGAAAAGTAGGAAATTTTATTGTTAAGTGTACATATGTGAAAAACGAAAGTAGAGATAATGAAGAAGACTACAATGTAAAGAGAAAACATCATCAACACAAAAATAGCCACAAACAGGTCAAGCATGAAAAAAAGAATAACTCTTATAAGAAGAAGAAGAGCCTCTACGCAAAAGGGGTCAGTGACTCGTCTAAAGAAAGCAGTGAAAGAAGTTCTAATAATGATAGAGAAGAAACTCTTTTTATGGCAGTAGAAACAGATATTGATGAAGACAAAGGGAAATCAATGATGGATTTAGAAAAAGAGGAAAACGTTGAAACATATGGAGAAGTGAATCTTGAAGAAGAAATCATTTGTTCCTTAGGAAAAATAAAGAAGCTAAAGAAAATGAATTTGAAACAAAAGGAGCAAATACAAAAATATGAAGAAGAGGATCATGATTCAAAATCCAAAATGTCACAAATCCTTGAAGAATCAGAAAATATTGTCATAAGCCTAAAAGCTCAATTAAAAGAGGTAAGAAGGGAAAAAGAAGTGGTGAGAATCCAACTGGAGAAAAAGGAAGAAAATTGCGAAGAGATAGAATCTGAGATTGTTTCCTTAAGAAAGGATTTGGAAAAGTCAACTTCTCAGTTGAACAAAAGCTTGAAGTTTGAAAAGAGTGTTGAAATATTAGATGATATCATCAATTGTCAAAGGTCTCCATTCATTAAGATTGGTCTTGGATATGATGTTTTTGTTTCCTCCCTACCTACACCTAGCCTTGCTACAACCAAGGAAGTTCTATTTGTTGTAGGAGGAGTTCAGACTAGTTTTCTAGAAGAACAACCTATTGTTGGTTGTGTCAAATACGTTGATGAGCTACATGCTCCTCACATGCCAACAATTGAGCATGTTGTTATAGATGACAATGTTGTTGATATGTTGGTTTTTTCTACTCCTATAAGTAAACCTAACCCTGAGCCTACTTCCTCTGATCAACCAACACAAAAAATTGTGCCCTATCATCATTCTCACCATAAATATCGAAGGAATGGAAATCATTCTTTCAGACCATTGCAGAAGAGACGTGAAAGTCAGAATTGTGGACCAGTGTCGACTATCAAGATAGATTGTGGTTGGATTAATGGATGGTCATGGAATCATTTGACTAGATGTTTGAGGACTTTGTATCGTTGTGTATCATTGGTTGTACACTCATGCAACACTTCTCTAACTTACTGATGATTTCCTTGGAAGTGATCGATTGGGAATCTAACCGACATAACAGTGGACTAGAATTTTGACTGAGTATTCATTGACTGAGCTTTGTTTGGGTTGTTCGTTGACTAGAATTTTCAACGATAAATATTACCACTACTTATTTTGATTTTTTTCTAGTTAGCAACATCGGGCATACATTCTCCTAGACTGGTCATGTTGTTTTGACCAAGGGAAATGATTCATTCACTCACGATTCTTTGCTAGTGGTGAATGGCCCAGGCGTAGTCTTTCTCCTGACGAGGAGTGGATATACTCAATGAGCTCTCACATTGCCTACTTCATGATGGAGTGATCTATATTAATTGGACGTGCATGTGAGGAAATGATCATCAACATAAATATAATATATAGATAATATATTTATAATATAATGTATAAATATAAATAATCAATAATTAGTAATTAGTAATAAGTTAATTAATGAAAAGATAATAATGGAAAATACATGTCTACTTATGAAAAGGCAATTGGCCCAAGTATATATATTAGGGCCCTCAATTGAATATATCATCTCATATACTATTTACTTACAATAATCTCTTGTTGATATTTTCAGTGTGTTATTATTATATGATAACAATAGCATGTAAATCATAAGGCAATAATTATCAGATCTAAAAATCAGACAATTCAACATGGTATCAGAGCAAGTTAAAAGATTTCAGTGCTAGAGCTAGTATAAGTCTTTTCCAATTCTACTTAAAAGCTTTAAGTGCCAGATCTAATAGATCTGCTTCAAATCTTTTATTTTTTGCAATTGTACATCCATGGTCGTGAGAGGCCTGTGCACACAGAGCGACCACAGTTGTGGTCACGAGAAACTTGTGCACACTTGAGGGACTATAGTTTTGGTCGCGATCGTCCTGTGCACATAGAGCAACCATAGTCATGGTCATGAGTGGTCTGTGCACACAGAGTGACCACATTCCTTTGGTCCTAATTTTCCTATTTACAGGGCGCGACTGCCTTAAGAATTGCATCTTGGATATAGTACATTCAAATGTTTGTGGACCTATGACAATTTCATCTTTGGGTGGATTCCTATATGATATGATATTCATTGATGATTTCTCCTGGAAGACATGGATCTTCTTCATGAAGACCAATGATTAGATCTTTAGTATATTCTAGGAGTTGAGGGCTCAAGTAGAGAGCCTGATAGGGAAGAAGATCAAGGTGTCGAGGTTAGATAATGGGGGAGAATACACTTCCATGGACTTCAACGATTTCTGCAAGGAAGAAAGGATCAAGAGGGAGTTCCAGTACAATCCATAGATGAGAAAATTGCAGACATTCTCACCAAGCCTATGTCGAAGACAAAGTTTGTATCATTCAGAGACAAGCTTGGCGTAATACAAAATGTCTCCCTTGTTGAGAGGGTGTGTGGATTTTTTTCCAGCTAGTAGCATCGTGCATACATTCTCCCAGATTGGTCATGCAGATTTGACCAAGGGAAATGACTCATTCACTCGTAGAGCTTTGTTAGTGGTGAATGGACCAGGCGTAGTATTTCTCCCAACGAGGAGTGGATAGAATCGAGGTGCTCTCACATTGCCTACTGCAGGATGGAGTGATCTATATTAATTAGATGTGCATGTGAGGAAATGATCATCAACATAAATATAATATATAAATAATATAATGTATAAATACAAATAATCAATAATCAATAATTAATAATAAATTAATTAATGAAAAGACAATAATAGAAAAAACATGTCTATTTATGAAAAAGCACTCCGCCCAAGTATATATATATTGGGGCCCTTAATTGAATATATCATCTCATACAATATTTACTTACAACAACCTCTTATTTATATTTTCAATGTGTAATTATTCTATGATAACAATAGCATGTAAATCATAAGGAAATAATTATCATAACCGAAAATCAGAAAATTCAACACTTGTTGATCCCTTGGAGGAGGAATACTTGAAGTTGTTGATATGTGAAACCAAATGATGTCTTCTTGATGAATTGACTATTTATTTTTGAATAGACTTGGATTTACTGATACCAACCCAACCATGTTCAACTATTGTTGGAGATGTACTATTGCTTATGTTGGATACAAAGACTGTTTAGATTGACATAGACTGATTAGCTTGCATTGTTGAGAGTTCGACTTATGGTACTCAAGAGGTGAATATTTTACTCTAACAATATATACAGATGCAGATTGGGAAAGCAATGTTGATGACAAAAAAAGTGCAACTGGAAGACATTATATTCTAGGAAGCAAGCATTTAATTTTCATTCAATATTCTAAACATTCCTTCTTCATACCTTAAAGGATTTTTTACAGTTGGGAATGAGATTTGATGACAACTCTACATATTTGTCCAAGGAAACCTCAGAAGACTTTGTGAGTGGTGCATGGAACTTTTGGAGTTGGCATTATTTGATGTATCTATTATGCAAAATAAAAGACAAGACCACATAGATATTATATACACATTGTGACCAACATTGACCATCTTCACAAAAGTGTGACAGTGGAAGATCCCTTAGAAGCTATAAAGACACATATCATATTGAAGATTCAAAGCACATCGAAGATGAACATTTTTTCTTGAACAACGACAAACAATTCACTTTTGAGTAGTAGATTGTGAGAAAATGTTGAATGCAAACAATCCTATCAGTTTTGAATAGCTAATAGTACTATGATAGTGAAACAACTAGTAAGTCTTTGACAATTTTTCAATAAGTAGAAAAAGGAGAAGTTCAAGAGAGTGACAATAAAATAGAGAAGACTTAACAATTACAACAAGAAAAGATAGTACATTCACAGGGGGAGCTAATTAAAAAAACTACAAGAGAAAGAAAAGTCTAAGGGGGAGAAGTATAACAAAAGGAACTATGCAGAAAAAGATGAAGCATATTCCCATCAAGTACCACTTCCTAAGAAGAACATGTCACCGAACTAAGTGTCAAGATAGAATACATTTCCACCAAGGAAAGAGTTGCATATACTTTTACCAAACCCCTTCCTAAAGAAATATCTGAATATCTCAGAGAGAAGATGGGATCCCTCTCATCTTGTTAGCAAAGAAGAATGACTCAGGGGGATCATACCTTTACCATTGATGTCAAAGGGAAGGGGGAGAATTACAAACATAGGGAGAGTTGCAGATAGGGGAAGGAGAATTGTAGATAAGGAGTGTTGCAGACAAGGGAGAATTCTTTCTATTTCTCGAAGATGATGTGTTTTTTAGTATAGGGTTTCCATCAATGAAAAAGGGGGATATTGTTGAATAAATTACCATTGATGTCAAAGGTAAGTAAGTATTCAAATATAAATGTGACATAAATAAATACAAAAGTGGAAAATTTAAGTGGAAGTGGAGTTTACGTAAAAGTGGAGTAAACATGAAAGTGAATTAAAATCAAATATAATGTGGCTTTAATAAATACAAAAGTGGAAAAGTTAAGTAGAAGTGGATTTTACATAAAAGTGGAGTAAACATGAAAGTGGATTTAAAAAAAAGGTAAAAGTGAAAGTGGAATTTACGTAAAAGTGGAGTAAAATGTGAAAATGGATTTAAAAAGGTAAAAGTGAAAGTGCACATGGTATTTGCACATGGATTTAAAAACCATGGTGGTATTTTACCCATGGTATGGTAAAAAGGTGAATTAAAAATAAAAAGGGGGGAAATTAATTAATATTTAATAAAAGTCGTGACTTTTCACGTAAAGCTTATGGTAAAGTATAAATGAAGAAGTGGGTTATGAGAAAAAAGTGTGTGGGGGTGTAAAATGTAATATTTTTATGCATACCATTTGAGGAGTGACAATTGAATATCATTCAAGAAGCGATGATTAAATATTAGCGAGTAATGAGCAGATCTTGCAAAAGAAAAAGGAGCGAGAGCTGAGCAGACCTTGCGAAAGTAGAAGAAGCAAGCACCGAGAATATCTGGTGAAAGAAAAAAGGAGTGAGTGATCTGGTGAAAGAAAAAGTAGTGAGCACAATGTAGATCTAGTGAAAGCAGAAGTAGAGAGAACAATGTTGATCTAGCAAAATAAAAAGGAGTTGTGATCTGCAAAAAGTACAAGAAGCAAGTACATAGGGGATCGACATATCTTGTAGGTCGGTGCCTACAAACATCAGAGGGGATCGATGTCTCCTATAGGTCGGTGCCTACAAACAACAAATGGGATTGGTGTCTCTTATAGGTCAGTGCCTACAAACAACAGAGGGGATCGGTGCCTACAAAAGGTATTGGGGATTGGTGTCTCCAGTAGGTTGGTTCCTACAAAATTTTGTAATCATAGGTTGGTGTCTACAAATTAATAATAAAAAAAAAAAATGGTTTTCTCCTGAAAGGGTTCCCACGTTAAATATTGTGTCTTATGGTTGTTATATTTATGTGATTACATCATTATGCTTTATGAATGTTAAAAATAAATATATATTTATAGTGATTCACCCCCCTATTAGTATAAGTGTGTGCTCAACACTAGGCGTTGGTCGATCGGAATGAGGGTCGTGGTGACAATGGGACACGTGCAGACGACAACAACCCCAACATATGATGAGACATCAAGGACATATGGGTATACAATTTGGACATATGGTGCACAAGTTGGTTAAGAGAGAAATATGCCAACGATATGGAGCTGGTGGTCATCAAAGGAAGAGGCTCCTCGTACAGACTTAAACACTGTGAGAGAAGGATGCCATGAATGTAAGTTATGAGCTAAAGCATGGTATCACTCAAAACGAAAATGAAATTGTTGAGAAATTTCCAGAAACTGTTATGGCAAGGACACATGGTGAGTTGGTCGAGGTGAAAGGGTGTCAGGTGAGTTATGATGGGATATGGTGGAATGGATCAATGTTGTGTAAATTGTTAGAGGGTGAGTGCTTCAGCCGAAAGTATAGATTAGAATCTCACGCGACATTACGTAGAGCCAATGAGGAGAGGGATATGAAGTGGTCGTTGCAATATTCAAGACAAGGAGGATTGAATTTGGAGCGAGAGCTAAGGAAATTTTGAAGAAAGCATAAAAGTAAGGGTATGTGGAGAAGAAGAGAATCTCGGCTCAAACGGAAGGGATGAACGAAGGAAGCAAGGAGACCACTAGACAAATAAATATCTGATAGAAGTTACAGGATGGTTAGGAGAGGAGTGTGTGGAGACTAACAAAAGGGAAAGAAAGTGGAGGCCTCCTCATCCCAAGGCCCGATGAATCGTACCACAACAATGAGAGAGGCTTGTATGGTGGGTTTCAGGTTGAAGTATCTCTGTGCAGATTCAAAGAAGAAGACAACAATGACAATTGAGGATGAAAGTATAATAAAGGAAGTGAAGGGGTGGGTTGACGACCCATATTACTCCAGGACCCACAAGAAAAAATACTTCAAATTGGTCGAGACATACTGGATTGTCAAGGCCATGGTAGCCCAAGCAGTAGAAAAAACTAGGAAATACAACGAGGTTACACTACGTGTAGTTAAAATTATGGAAGGGAAGTTTGAATTGTTCTATAAGTATCAGTTTGGTATAAAATTCAAGGTCACTCCAAAAAGGAAGAACCAAGAGCAACACTAGATTATGCCAGTGGACTCTTGCTCCCTTGGTTCGAAGGATCAACCAATCTTGATAGACGATGAAGAAGAAGCTTCTGCCATGGAGTAATAACCAAACTGAAGCAATCTCAAAAGGAAGCAGAAGGAACTTGGGTTTGAAAAAATCACCTAGCTTGATTTCTATAGCTATCCTTAGGCTTGATAGTTTTATTAGGGTACATAGTAGTCCGGAATTTACTTAGCGGATAGGCTCTTGAATTTTGTTTTTAGACTGTTTAATGTTTTTTTGAAGATCAAATTAAACTCTAAAATGAAGAAACCTGGGTAACTTTTATTGAGCTAGGGTACTAGTCTCCTATTTTGAAAAGCCCCCCCGAGATGTTTGTACTTTTTGGATCTATATATAAATAGAAATAAAAGCTAGTTTTTAGATTAAAAAAATTGATGTTAATCACTAACATATTCCATACATTTCATCAATCAATCAACATTAACATCAAAATATATGAAAATAAATAATATACATGAATGATAATTTCAAAATCAATACATACGTCAAATATACATCTCAAATTTAATTTAAATACAAAGCAATCATTAACATACACATAATACAACCCGGATGGGGTGACACCTAGAGAAAGACGGAGGACAGTTGGAATCGGGAAGCCAGGGGATTTATTAACCCTGACCACCAGCCCTTGCACATTAACCCCTCCATGGCTCACACCATGAGAGGAATTATGTTAGTGCGCCTGGCTAGGAAATTGGGCGAGCGAACCAGCTAGGCAGGGCGTACCAGGAGGATGCAGAGGTTTTTTCCAACTTCAATGGAAAATGCAGAGGTCATTTTAGGCTTTCATGGGGTTAAGAGAGGCATCTAGGCTCATTTTTTTCCATTCCCTCCCTAGTGCACTCTCTTTGTAATTCTCCTCGGCTCTCATGATAACTCTCGCATCATTGTTCATTGTAATCTCTCCTCGCGAACCAGTGGCATCCTCTTCACCTCCCTCCGCTCCACTCCCCATTTCAGCTTCTCTGTTTCCCTCCATTGGTCCCTGCATCATTCCCCCAGCCTTCATTCACTCCTTCCTCCCCCCACCATGCCTCGAGAGCACAAAAAGCCCAAGAGGGGTGCTCGCAAAAACAACACCCTCTCTCGAGCTAACATACTTACCCCCTCTCAAAGAGCACTCATTTCCCACTTCGCCAGTCCTCGTCACTCCTCCCAGAGAACTCAGTCGAATCCCCTCCAGTTTTATGGAGCCAACAGGGTCAAATTGGAGATGACCTCCTCCACTGCTCATTATCCCCCATATCCACCTCCACCTCTACTTCACATCCTGAGTGAAGTAAAAGAGGAGGCTCCANGTCAAGATCGGTGACCCCTACTACGGTGACGAAAGCTGCAAGGTGGAGGAGGCGATTCCTCCAAGCTAGCAGCTGGAGAACAATATAGGAATAGACAAGGGCATCACCATAGGGAACAAAAACGAGACTGGAAAGGAGGAGGAGGATCAACCTCAACATTTTTCCAACCGTCTCATAGAGGATCACCTTCAACTCCTCTTCGCGATCAGGCAAAAGCAGGACGACCATGTACATTCACAAAGTGTCCTCAACCAACAGATGGATATCTTGTTTGATGCCCTCACTAATGCTCCTGTGCGTGTCATATGCCTGAATTGCAGTCAGCGGTTCACCCCATCCTATACTATTCATGGACAATCATGCACAACTATGGATTGAAGCCCCCAGGTTTCCATTTTTGGTCTATTTTAATTGCAGAGTTGGTGGTCTAATTTACCACGACAACAAGATAGATGCTTTAGTAATTTTTTCTTATTATGTATGTGTAGTTTTAGTCATGGCGGCTCTATATATAGCTAGCCTTAGCGGAAGAATGCAGAAATTGGTTTGCATACCTTTGATTTCTCAGATACACTGTAATTTTTTGTGCAAGCACTTCAGTTCCAACAAGGCTAGAGCTCAGAATAATATGTCAATGTCTAAACAGTATGTAGCCACCTGTTTTGGTTTCCCTTCTGTGGCAGAACAGGTGGCTACCATGTGTCATTGTATAGCATACAATTGTTATTAATATAAGGTTATGAACTTTTATTTACAAAAAAAAAACATACACATAATACATTTTATAAATCAAACAACATTAACATCAACATGATACGAAAAGGCATAATATATATGAATGATAATATAAAAATCAATATGTGTCAAATATACATATCAAGTCAAATATAAATGTCAAATCTACATGTTAAATATGCATCACAACTATCAAATATGTACATGTCACCCACTACTAGTTAAGTCTGCCACTAGAGCCAAAGGTATCGATACCTTTTCTAGATAATAATACAGAATGTAGCATACATTATATCTCTCCACCAAAAACTATATCACCCGGTGCGACCATAACATTTACAACATCAATAGCAAGTGTAGTGGGTATAGTAGTCGGTGTTCAATTTATTGGAGGAGGAGATTGTGGTTGGTTTGTTAGAAAAGGAGATGGTGGTCAATCTAATAGAGGAGGAAATGGCGTTCAATATATCAGAGGAGGAGATGGTAGTTGATATTCTAGAGGAGGGGATGGTGGAGGTGGAGGAGTATTATTCTCATAAAATGAATATGATGAAGTAGACTAATTAACCCTCAACCTATTGAGTAAATCGAGGGCACCAAAAAAATTACACATAAATAATGTCATATTGTGAGGAAGGATCTCCAATATTGGTGAAATGTCAGGGTATTTCATGATATCCAAAGATTATACACACAACCCTCTATGGCAATCCATAAATGCACATATCTTATCCATCACCCACTAACAAAATATATGATCTGACCTATGTGGCATGATGGATCTATGCACCTGAGGTGAATCATCAATGTTATCCATCTCCTCATCGTGCTAAGGAGGCACCTCTTTGACATACATGCCAACATCTGCAACACAATGTAAAAAATAATTAGACAATTTAAACAAATCTTACAATCAATTGCATGTGCATTGAATACGATTAAAAAATATGCAACTAATTTAACAAAAAAATAACGATAATATTGCATATTGAATAGGATGTTCTGACATCCTTTTCATTCCATCCCTACATATGGGTATTGTATAAGATCGAGGACATGATCGTCCACACTAGATATCAAATACAATACCTATGAACTAAATATCCTAAACAACCACTCCAACTAGCCCCTTTTGGGTAACATCTTCCCCCACATGCACATATGCACATCAATAATTGGCCCAAGAAGGAGGCAGTTGGATGTAAGTTGAGTAACCAAAAACCTCTCATAAAATAAAATAAAATAAATAGCTCTAAAGAAAAGGGGAATACAATCCTCTTATCCAACACAACACAACAACGATCTAGAGAAAAACAAAACTATCACAAAATAATGGAAAACCACCTAATCAATTTCGGCCTCTGAAATAAAATCACATAAAATATCTACATAGTGCATTTGAGGGAAACTAATGTGTTTCCTTTCAAAGGTATAATGCGCCAGTGTCCTGATCATAAGAAACAAACAACTAAACTCCTATATACCTAATGAATGTAAATTAAACTATCACCTATCAACCTAGAAGTCACTGTGGTCAGTGATGTCTGCACTAACATATATTTTCACATATGCAAACTAACTCTCTCCTACAATGCTAGGGAACATCATGGAAATAGAAAAATTCTCACCCCTCATAGGCAACCTAGTGATGAAATAAATATCCTCCTTTGTGCATTGGTACCATAGATCAGGACCAGACCTAAATGCCTACCTAGCATGATACCAACAATGGATCAACCATGTCAACAAACATGTGTTCCCCTTGAGGGATGTATCCTCCTCATAAAACTTAAGGAGGTCAACATTCCTCAAAAGGAAATGATTTTACGTTGTAATAGGATGAGGGTACTTATCCCTCTCCCTCTCCCAGGCCTCCCACTCATGTACAAAGTTATACACGTCGACCTACTAACGTTGTTGTCATCATCATTGTCTCTAATCTAGATACACATTCCATTAGGTGTGTGCACGCACACACACATAACATAACAAATCTAAACTAAATTACATTTGTAATATTCATTAAATATTGAAATTAATTTTTTTGTGCAAAAAAAAATGTAGAACTCACTAGTGTGCCATTTATATATATACACACCATCAACAATGCCACTAGATGATCAATGTACCATTACCAGTGATCTTGATTAAATATCAACAGACTCGTAAAATTTATAATCTTTTTATTGTTATAGGGGCATTGAAACCACTTTAGTGCATCTTGTTTACATTTATGCACTACCAATGATATGCCTGTACATTTTGAAGCACATTGACAAGGTTGGGAAAATTGAATTTATTAAATTTGATCACCCATGTGATTATGATGTAAATAGACACCAATTACATTGCCTCCTTACATTTTCAAGAACACCAATAAATATTGAAAGATATAGTTATTAAATTTGATCTCTGGTGTCCTTTTGATGTAAGAGAGCATTGATTACAATGCCTCACGTAACAATCAATGAATGTTACAAAATATATTTATTAAATTTAACTTTACAATGCACTTGGTATGTATGGAAGCATCGTCGATGATGCCCCTGTACATTTCCTAGAGCACTGAAAAGCAGGGAAAATTTATATGAATAAAGTGCACTCAATGATGCACTTACATTATATTGGAACACTGCAAGTGCATCCTAACTTTATATGGAGCACCAAAAAAGTGCATAAGTTTTTTTTATTCATTGGCTTCAACGTTTTTCTCTATTTGAACAGATGCATTGATCATGATATGTCCATACATTTTGAAGCACACCAAAAACACCAGGAAAATTTAATTTATTTAATTTTATTAGTAGTGCTCTTTTAGTGTATGACCGCATCGATTATGATCCCCCTTACATTTGAAAATGCAACAATAAGTCTGGAAAAATGTATTTGTTAAATTTAACTTTATAGTACACTTTCTATGTATGGAAGCACCACAAATGATGTCGTTGTATATTTCCTAAATAACTAACAAATGAGGGAAATTTATAATAATAAATGTGCACTTACAGTATATCGGAGCACCAACAAGGATTCCTCCTGTCATTATATAGAGCATCGAAAAGGCAAGACATTATTTTTATTATTTGGTTTCAATAATGCACTCTACTTCACCAAAGAAATTGAGCATGGTGCATCCTATTAATAATATGGATGCACTGTACAAATTGGTGCGAGATGAACGACTTGAATGTGTATAATTTTTTTTTTTAGAAAACATGCAAATTAAAGCTTAATTTTAAATTTTAAATTGTTAAAAATTTAAATGAGAAATAAGAATAAACTTACCTAGTTTCTTTCCTATCAAGGAGGCATGGTTTACATGTAAAAGAAAAATGAAAATTTGGTACCATTTTGGAATTTCCAAAATGGACCAAATCCATTGAGGAAGTGGAGGGATCGGGAAATATGACAATATCATATCATCAACAACGGGGTGGTTGTACAAGGATAATGAGCATTGATGCTTTTATGGTTTGAAGGATTAAAGAATAATTAAAACGAAATTAAGGTTTTGTTAAAAAGAAAATTATTTTATCCTACTCCACTACATCCAATGGTAAGATGCATCGATGCATTCTTAGCTATCCAACACACTGCCAGGTTTTAAAATTTTGTAATTTGGTGTGCCATTTGTTAGTATGCATAGATGCATGAACAAATTATTAAGCACAACATTAATATTTTGTAATTTAAAAAAAAAATAAAAAATTGATATTTTATAACTAAATGTCTAAATTATTCGGTGCATATTACACGGAGATGCACCAATGTGGTTATGGTTAAGATGCACCGGTTAGAGTATGTTTAGAATTTATTTAAATCGATATTATATCAAGGAATAATAATAACAACCTCTAGTACACCGACAATGAGAATAAATTGGAGCGCCCTATTACCCCCCGGCCTAGGGGTAACTAAGGATATGATGTCTCGAGGCCCGCAGGTAGCATACATTGAGTGTTGAGAGCTTGATGCATAACACAACCCGCATAGACCCTCTATTTAACCATGGTTCACCATCATCATCATCTCAGTAAAGAAACATTCACTACACCGGCTTGGCTCCAAAAGACAACAGGTCTTGCTTCATGAGGTAACAAGTCCAATCTCATGGTAAGTGTCACATTAATATCTGAAGAATTTAGGCATATTGCAAAGAGTCATTTCTTGATAATAAAACATTTTCTTGGAAATTATACCTTTTTCCTTATTTCACCTTGGTGGTTGACATGGTTTCCTAGTAAGTGTGTCATCCTCGAGAAAAGGGTTGCTACTGGGGGGTCTCCTTGAAGGTTCATCGTATCATTCCTCACTCATATTTACCACTTTCCACACTTCTTCCCCTCTGTCTCCTCATCTTTTTAGTTTTCAAGCTTGTTATCCCCAACTTCTAGGGATAACTAAGGATATGATGTCTCGAGGCCCTCAGGTTGCATACAAGGAGTACCAAGAGACAACTTGACCAACAATGTCCACTTGCACAGATAGAGACCCACTTCACCACCACAGTTCCAGGTGCATCATGATGGTATCCACCACATCATCTAGCCTCTGAAAGACATTGGGTCTTTCTTCGTGAGGTACAAGCCGAGTATTATGGTGAGTGTCATTTCAATATTTGAGGCATTTGCGTTTGTTTCATCTATTACTACTTTTGATTATGTAACGATTTATTGGACATTATGCCATTTTCCTTGTTTCACTTTGGTGGTTGGCATTGCGCCCTAGTAAGTGGGTCACCCTTAGGAATATGTTTGTTATTGGGAGGTGATCTTGGCGATTCATCGTGCCATTCCCGACCATACTTGTCACTTTCCACATTTCATCCCCTCATCTCCTTATATTTTGGGTTTTTCGGGTGTATTGACCCAAGAAGGGGTTGTCCCTCATTTCATGGGAAGAAGGGGTTGAAGTCCCAGAGGCTTGTAGCTAGAAAAAGATAAAATCCAATCATTAATATTTTAGATGCTCTCCCAGGGATCCCGTGGAAAATGAAATGTATCTCCTAAGAAACTGATGGGACCTGTAAAATAATAACTAATAACAAAATGCCAACCAGGGTGGAGCATGTGTGGGAACTTCTTTTATTACTTAGGTAGAAGCCCCACACATGTTTTCAACTTGGGGAAGTATGATGTGACTAGGGTATAGTCAAGGTGGACAAAAATTTTCATGCTTAGGTAGAAGCCTCACCTTGGCTTCAACCTATAAACATCCTAAAATAATAAAAGGAAATAACTGGCCTTGGAAAAGGGTTGCATTGAAAATGAAGGTGCAACACACCCTCTACAAAGGCACCCATAAGTGAGACACTACAACCCCCTGTATGTCATGAAACCCATGCCCAAAATTCTCCCCCCCCCATCCATGAAACCTTATCCAAATGACTTAGAAAGATATCCCCTCAGGAAACACCCCTAAACTTGAGGTGTGATTCACCCAATAAGTTGTTTTGTCAACCCTCCCACACCTAGACTTGGAAAATTGCATAGGGTCTTTGAACATTGGTTTATTTTTAAGATGTGGTTTGGTTGTACATGCTTAGAAGAATCTTTTATTGATTTTATTTACTCATCATGATGAATTTGACTTGAGATCCTTGGAGGGAATATCCATTTATCTTTGCAAGACCCAGTTGATGGACAATTTTGGAAGAACAAACCTAGCTTAGGCTTCCATGGGGCTTCAATCCCACAGGTTGGATGCCAAGGGCCCACACTCTAGATGGCAGTGACATGCCTTTGGAGGCCTAGAGGACACCTTGGAGGATCTTTCCCACCCCCTACATACCAAACAACTTGCTTCAAAGGGGAAAAACGTCACCTTTTGAGGGCTTGACGTCACCTGGGACCAGGGTTTGGTGGTGATGATGGACACTTGGAATGTTTTTAAGGAAGAGGCCCATGGCTCATGGAAGAAACATCTTGGTTGAAGACTATTGGCCTTTTTAGGCCTATCCATTCCTTCTCCAACTCAACGACTTGACCAAAAGTGCCAAACATTGCCTAAAAAGAGGGTGATGTCATGTTTCTAGGGTTTCTTTTATGTGCAAATTATGAATTAAATAATATTATTTTTATAAAGGGGAAAGATAAGGTCTATTGACCCCTTATCTTTTGTTTTACCCTAAGTTTTGTGGACAAACTATGTTTAGAGGATTTGTATAAATAGAGATCATATCTATTTCATTTTTCATCATAACTCTCCCATTGTGAGAAGACTAATGGATGAAATTTCCGCTAGACTTGAGCATTTTTGGTATTTCTCTCTCTTGAAAATGAGTTCTGGTGTTATCTCTTGGTGAATGGATGAGGCTAAGTGGTGCACATCTCTTGGAAGATCTTGTTCTTTCTTGTGGATGGTTTTATCTTGGTAAAACTAGGGTTTGATCTTGCAATCTTCTTGTTTGGTAAGGAAAATCTGCATTCTTCTTGCTTATTTCATGATATTGTTGGATTAAAAAACCTTAGGAGGATTATAATCATACACCCTCCATCAAGTTTTTGTCATTACTAGTTTACAAGTCTTTTATTACAAAGTATCTTGGAGGAGTACAAGGGTGTACACCCTCCTTGAATCTAATGTTAAGTTGGTCCACATACCCTAGGGAGTAAGAGGATTTACACCCCTAGGGTCCTTGTTGATCTAACTTGTGTTTTAAGACTCCATTCACCCAAATTTTAAAGGCACTAATCTGATTTTTTTCATTGGAGAAATAAAATGTTTGCATTGGTAAACGTGTTTTGGTAAGACATCAATCTTGTGCAAGTTGGAATCTTTTGTGAATGCCTTGAGGTTGCTAAACCCTCTAGGGTGTCTTAGTTCTCTTGGTCTTCTTGGAGCTATAGAAAATTAAAATCTACATCCATTAGGGCTGAAACAAATCATCTTCTTTTCTTGACTTTAACTTGCAATTTGACCATGGAAATTTGCTATTAATCCATTATTATTATTATTCTACTAATTGATTAACCTTTTGTTGGATTACTTGCTTATTTTCATGGTTAAACGTTGTTGTTGTAGAAAATCACTTCTACAACCACTTCGTAGTGATAAATATACTCTGAAAACTTATCATAACAACCAACTAATACCACTAAAAGTTGTGCTAAAGTGTTGAGAACTTATCTACATGTTTTATGCTTCATATCTCAATTAATATTCGATTCTTTTGAGTGGTTTAAACTGTAGTAGTTACTTGATTCCATTGCTTCATAGCTCAACTAATATTCGATTCTTTAAGTGGTTTAAACTGTAGTAGTTACTTGATTCCATTGTTGATATATATATATATATATATTCTTATTGTTGTAATTAGGGACAACAAGCTTAACTTGCTTGTCCACTTAACATATTACGTGCATACATGGCTTTTCTTGGGTCTCGGGAAGGTACAAACACTTTCCGCAGGCACCCAAAAACTTGGAAACCTTAAACCACTTCCGATGCGTTCCATCAAAGCCATATTCCATGTAGAAACTTGACCTATAGGGGAATTCATCTCATAATCTTACTTTCCGTCTCATTCCCCTTTAGGGTCACTAGGATTCCTCCCTTGAGGTGATCACTTCATCTCTAAAGTGACGGGAATACCTATCTAACGTGATAGTGGGTAAGTATTCTCTTAGTTGTCGCCATATTGTGGTTTGGGTTGGGCGTACAACTTGTGCAATAATAGGGCTCATTGAACCTAAGAAGGTCTTGCACCTCATTTCATGGGAAGAAGGGGTTGAAGGTCCAGAGGTGTTGTAGCTGGAAAAAGTTAAAAGCCATAAATTATCCTTTTAGATGTTTGTCCTAAGCTATTGATAGCAATGAAACAATTCTCCATAAGAATTGAAGGACCCTTTAAAAAGAAAAAAAAATAATTAATAAATGTCTCGCTTGATGGGGGAATGCATTTGCTGTGTCCTTTAATTTCCAGTGCATATGGCACTCAATGTGTTCCTAACTTCAAGTGGAATCGAAATGCTCTTTAATTTCCATTGAAAATAGCACTCAATGTTATCTAGATGGATATTGGTGGCCACCCACCTTTTCCAACTAGCTCAAAACAGTTTTCTGACAATTTTGGCAATTTACTATTTTTAGCAGTTTTAACTTCCAGGGCCATTTTGAGGGCCTAAATGAAGGATTTTCGGGATTGAGCTTATCAATGATAGACAAAGGCAGATTGAGCCCCCAAAATGAATCTCCTCGACGATACCTTTCCAACTGGCTATCACACACCTAAAATGGAGATCGTATGCAAAATTTACGACCCCGGGAAGTTGATGTACCAACTTACCCAAACGAGGCCCACATGACTTTTGGCGCTTCATCTCCTAGGGTTAGGTTTTTGGATGTCTAGGGTTTTTGTCATTCTTGTTTATTGTAAAAATGCCTTCAGAGCCTCATTGTAATATTCTTCTTGTGAATGCGCACAGTCATCACATCTCTTCTCAGAGATAATCCCCCACCATTCCAGCAAGCTTGTTTCCGTTGCATTTTACAGTTTCAACTTATTTCGTTATTGAATAGAAAACCAGTTTTACTGTATCTCTGTTATTTTGTGTTAAGCACATGTTAATAATTTGTATTCATTTCATTCTGCTCATAAAATCCGGATCAATGGTATTAGAGAGGTCTTCTCCTTGTCATCTTAATGTATGTCCCCAACGAGGTTAGAGTACAAAGATTTGGGTCTCGAGTTTTTTTCTCTTGAGGACATAAGCTCTCACACGCCCAAGCGACCTCTCATGGTAGGAGAAAAGAAATATGATGGGACATGATATCCTTTCAAACTGTTGATTGAGGAAGACCTCATGCAAGAGAGGAACGAGATGATGGATAGTTTCATGCAAATCCTTCGGCGACTACCAACAGGCGACACATCTTCTTCGAACGGAGGCGCTACCCCCTTCAAGGTACAAATAAATTTTGATATTCCTATATTTTAAGGTTAGATAGATGCAGATGTTGTAGATAAGTGGTTGAATCTACTAGAAGGGTATTTTTCTGTCCATAACTTTTCGAATAGAGAAAACATTACTTTTGCGCTCCTCAAAGCCGTTCCCCATGTCAAAGATTGGTGGGAAACTTTCTGTGAGAAAAAGGAAAGAGAGGAAACCTTATTATTTTCAGTCACGACCACCTGGGAATCCTTCAAGGATGCTATTAAGGAACAATACTACCCTGTCGGAAGTTATGATGACCTGTATACCAAATGGACCACACTGTGGCAAGAAAGAGACCAAGCAGTGCCAGATTTCACAAATTTCTTCCATAGATTGCGCACCAAGATGGGTATCAAATATTTGGAGTGACATCTGGTCCTCAAGTATTGTGTTGCTCTACATAGATACATCCAGACCGAAATGAAATTTCTATACATCTCATCCTTGGGCGTGGCCTACCGATATGTCGTCAAAATAGAGCAGAACCTCAAACAAAAGATGCGGCAAATTGGGCCTCGGAACCCCGCACAACAAAAGCCAGGAAAGGGCGGCCCCAATCCACAAGACAAAGGACAGAGAAAATATGGGAAGTATTAGGACAACCAGTCCAAGCCGCAAGCATAGAAGGACACCAAAAAGACAAAGAAAGATACCATGAAGTGGTGCAAATTCCATAAGAGCCCTTGGCATAACACTGTTGACTGTCACTCAAAGCAGTCGCTGGTGGCCGAAGTGAAAGCCTCTGAATCAGATGTGGATTCTGACTCTGATTTAGAACCAGAAAAGGGAAGACAAATCATTGATGTGGAACCCAGTGCCATTGTTGCTACCACCAAGCTCCAGCCTGGTGAACCAGACAATCCAGAAGAAGGAGAGTACCTCTTCCATTCACAGATGCAGGTAAAAGGCACCCCGCTGCACTTCATCATTGATAGCGGTAGAAATAAGAACCTCATCTCAGCAGAGGTCATCAAGCGGCTAGCCCTGCCAACAACACCGCACCCACAACCCTACAGCATTGGATGGCTCCACCAAGGAAGCAATCTCCACATCAGCCAACAGTGTCGATTGTCATACAACATTAAGCCCTTCAAAGATGAGGTATTATGTGATGTTTCTCCTCTCAAAGTTTGTGATGTTCTTTTGGGCCAACCTTATTTATGGAAACGTCATATGTATATGAGTCTAGGCCTCATAGTGTTATTATTACTTTGAATAGGAAATTGTACAGGATACCCGAGGCAATCCCACCTAGTGCTATTTCCTTGATCTCTGCTAAGAAATGAAGGAAGGTCATCTCTCAGATGGGGAATTTTGTCTTCTTCATGATTCACTCTCAGAATAAGCGAAATATCACAACCACATCCAGGGTCTTTGTGGTCGACCTCTCCACACAGTAGAAGCAAGTAGATAAGGTCGTGGAAGAATACTCAGATATCTTCTCCTCACCTACATGGGCACCTCTGCACTGCCAGGTCAAGCATCCCATCGATTTGACCCCCGATGCACCGCTCCCCAATGGGCCAATATATCGTCTCTCTTTGTTAGAGTATGAGGAGATCAAGCGACAGATTCAAGAACTACGCCACAAGGGGCACATCCGTCCCATCTCATCACCTTGCGAGAGCCCAATCGTGCTGGTAGAGAAGAAAGATGGAACCTGGTGACTTTGTATTGATTATCGGGATCTGAATAAAATCACAGTTAGAAACCGGTACCCGATTCCTCAAATCAACGACCTCCTTGATCAACTCACGGGGGCCAAATACTTCAGTAAGATTGATCTGAAGTCTGGCTACCACCAGGTACCGATAGAATAGATAGATGTATGGAAGACCACCTTCAAGTCAAAGGAAGGCCTTTTTGAATGGTTGGTCATGCCCTTTGGTTTGAAAAATGCTCCAGCCACTTTCATGAGGATGATGGATGATATCCTATGACCATTCACCAATACTTTTGTAGTGGTGTATTTGGATGACATTCTAATTTACAGCAAGACTTGCGTTGAGCACTTGCAACATATTCAATAGGTTCTGCACACCCTGCGAAAGCACAAGATATACGCCAACTTGGAAAAATGCTCCTTCGACATGGACAGGGTCCATTATCTCGGCTACATCATTGATCAGCATGGCGTACATGTGGATCCAACCAAGATCCAAGTCATCTGTGACTAGCCAACCCCAAGAACACTCACTGAGCTTCAGAGCTTCTTGGGCCTTGCCAATTTCTACTACAGGTTTGTGTTGGGATTCTCTCATATTGCATGGGCCCTTAGCCAAATAAACAGGGGTGGTGGTAAGGAGAAATTTGCATGGGGTCGGTCCCAAGAACAAGAATTCAATGATTTGAAGCAGCGCTTGTGATCAACCCTAGTACTTTCACTACCAGACCTACAACATCCCTTTGAGATCGAGACATATGCTTTAGACTATGCTGTGGGCGTCGTTCTCACTTAGCACGGCCACCCCGTGGCCTATCATAGTGAGACACTGTTAGATACTATCCGTAAGTCCCCTACTTACGAAAAATAAATGTACTCCATTGTGCAAGCCTACCGCTAGTGGAGACATTACATTCTTGGGAAGGAGACAGTCATCCACACTGATCATAAGCCATTGCAGTTCATGTAGACACAAGGAAAATTGTAGAATGACCTCTATCATAAGAGGTCCACATACTTGTAGCAATTCCACCTCAACATCAAGTATAAAAAAGGAAGCACCAATTGCATCACTGATTTCCTCAGTAGACCGCCAGTCACAACACTCACCACGATGCTAGAATCTTGCAGCCATGAGACATCTGGATGGCCCCAAATCTATGAGACAGACCCTGACTTCACCACCACCTACCAAATGTTGGGTGCAAACGCAGTTGTCGATAATTCCCATCTTTAGGATGGGTTGTTGTGTCGTTTGGGCCATATCCGTGTTCCATCAAGTGAGCGAGTGAAGCTGATCTGGGAAGCCCACTCCAATCGGGTGACAGGACACTTCGGTGTCGAAAAGACAGTGGCGATGCTACAGAAACATTTATACTGGCCAAAACTTCGACAGGAGGTCAACAAGTATATCAGGTCCTGCACTTCCTGCGTTATTGCCAAACTGACCACTAAGAAACAAGGCCTGTACACCCCTCTTCCTACTCGTGATAGGCCATGGGAATCCATCTCAATGGACTACATGTCGGGCCTCCCATCCACCAAGCGGGTAAATGATTGTGTTTTTGTGGTTTTTGATCACTTTTCTAAGATGGCGATTATGGTTTCTTGCAAGAAGAGCATCGCAGCAGAGGCCACTGCCAAGCTCTTCTTTGAACGAGTCTGGGTACATTTTGGAATCCCACAAACCGTTGTCTCATATCAGGATAGTCAATTTCTCAGCACATTCTGATCAAGCCTCTGGTCACTGCTGGACACCAAGCTCACCAAATCCATGACCTTCCACCCCCAAACAGATGGCCAAACCGAGGTTGTAAATCAAATGATTGTGCATATCCTTCACATGTATAATTCAAAGCACCCTCGCACATGAGATGAGAGTCTTCCCTATGTACAACATAGCTACAACCGATCCCTACATAGCTCAACCAGCCACAACACCTTTCAGGTGGGTTTGGGATTCCAACCATTGGATCCCATAGATGTTGCACTTCCCCTTATGGTCACCTCAACCGACTCATTTCCTGCTCCAACTGAAGCTGACAAATCCACCCAGTTCATTGAGTAGATCCAACACATCCACCAACAGGTTTAGGATATCCTACAGAAGTCCAATGACAAGTACAAACAACACCATGATCAACATCGGGTGCCACATAAGTTTCAGGTGGGCGACAAAGTTTGGTTGCACTTGCAGAAAGAACGCCTTACAGGACCCCATAAGAAGCTTCACCCACTCTGTTATGAGCCATACACTATCAACAAGGCCATGGGGGATAATTCTTTTGAGCTCAACATTCCTCCTTTCCTTGGCTTGCACCCAGTGTTCAACGTGGATCTCCTTTGCCCTTATTTCCCACCATTATTGGACACCTTAGAAGTAGTAGAACAACTGACACCAACAGAGCTCAACCCTGACTGCATACAACATGAATCCAATGATCAGATTGTGGACACACAAAACAAGGGCACTCGACAACAAAGGATCCATCTTTATCGAGTTGTCAAAGCATGACAACTCTTGCACCAAGGCAAGTGGCTCACCTGGGGCCAAATTCAACATAAATTTCCTCATCTGATGGGGGACCTCAACGAAATGGAGACAATTGCTTCCTAAGGAGGGAGGATTGATCCAGATGGATATCGGTGGCCACCCACCTTTTCCAACTGGCTCAAATCATTTTTCTGACCATTTTGGCAATTTACTATTTTTAGCAGTTTTAACTTCTGGGGCCATTTTGAGGGCCTAAATGAAGGTTTTTCGGGATCAAGCTTCTCAATGATAGATGAAGGAATATTGATCCCCCAAAATGAATCTCCTCGATGATACCTTTCCAACGGGATATCACATGCCTAAAACGGAGATCGTATGCAAAAGTTATGACCCCAGGAAGTTGATGTACCAACTTACCCAAATGGGGCCCACATGACTTTTGGCGCTTCATCTCCTAGGGTTAGGTTTTTGGATGTCTATGGTTTTTGGCATTCTTGTTTATTGTAAAAATGCCTTTAGAGCCTCATTGTAATCTTCTTCTTGTGAATGCATGCAGCCGTCACATCTCTTCTCAAAGATAAGATGCCACCATTCCAACAGGCTTGTTTCCGCTGCATTTTACAGTTTCAGCTTATTTCATTATTGAATAGAAAACCAGTTTTACTGTATCTTTATTATTTTGTGTTAAGCACCTGTTAATAATCTGTATTCATTTCATTCTACTCATAAAATCTGGATCACAATGTTCGTACCATAATGAATGAAAGGCAATAAAGTGCTTGGAAACATATTGTATTACAAACAAAGGATACAACACACCCTCCGCAAAGGAACCCATAGATGAGACAATATGAGCCCTTGATATGTGAATAACCCCATGCCCAAACATTATACCCCCAAAATCCACCTCATACTCATTGCCTAATATATATAGAGTATTCTTTGGAAACATTCCTTGACTTAAGGATTGGCTTACCCAATAGGGCACCATGACACCCCTCCCATACCTAAATTTGAAAAAACTTATAAGGTCTTTGAGCATTTGTTTAATTTGAAAAGGGGGGATTTGATGCACATGTTTGGGTGGTTCTTGTATTAAATGTGGATTACTTGGAATTATTCATGTGACTTGTGGACCCTTGGAGAGCGTACTTGTTTGTCTTTACAGGACCTTGCCCAGAGGATGGATGCTACAACCCATGTATGGGTGACCATTGATGATGAGAATTTCACTTTGAGAGTGGAGGAAATTACCTTTGGAGGCTCCCTAGAATCACCAGAGGATGAGATTTCACCCTCTCCCACTTGGATGTTTGCCTTTTGAGGCCTGTGACATCACTTCTTATCCCTTGACATCACCTTGGAGGGTTAGGATTTGATGGATGAGATGGTTCCAAAGGTGGCTTGATAGGAGGATAACCATGGCAAGACACTTTGGCACATAAGAGCATGAAACATTATTTTTGGAGGCCCAATGTCCCCCTCCTCATGCTAGACGTTGCACTTGGAGGGCCTATATCACCCCTCTAGAGCATGACGTCACCCTTCTAGGGTTTTATTTCATGTAAGATTTTATTTTGATATATTGTAAGGGAAAATTAAAGGGGCCGACCCTGTTATATTTTGTAGTTAACAATTTATGTCTACAAATAGTTCAAGGTAGCTCCGTATAAATAAATCACCTTGACATTTCATTTTATGATCATATTTCCTCACATTTGTGAGAGAACAAGTAATCTGAGGCCGGAGTGACCTTGTTACCAATCTTTACTCGGTTATATGCCACTCCATTAAAGGTCAGATTTAAGATCATTTTTATTGAACTTGATTGTGTTAAAAGGTGAAATTTAAGTGATTAAGAGGCTTGAATCCAAATTGAATTAATCTTGGTAAAGAATCTTATTAACTTGCATGTTCCATTTACTTAATGCATCCAACAACTTAAATGTGGAAATAATGAAGCATAATAAACATTAGTTAAGCAGTCACACATAAGGACAAGAGAATAAAAAATTGTTAATGGAGTTCACCCCAGGTGGGCTACGTCTCCAGGTTTCGCTCAACCGCGTAGCCACTTTATTCTCCTCTTTCACCAGATATGTAGTGTTGACCGTCGGAATAGGGGCGACTGTCGAGCCGACATACCCCCATATTCTGACGATCAAGTCTCCATATCTGGTAGAAATATTAAAACGACCAAAAAAATCTGACACCTCCACAAATCTTGGCAGCCACACCACGTATTTTGGCGACCACTCCACAAAACTCGACAACTATATCCCATCACATCTGAACGAGGTTGGACTGTACAATGGTCAAATATTATATTTGGCGGGAAGGTTCGGTCATATGCCAAAAAATTGATATATGGTTAAACCATATACCATGTATATGATATTGTTATAACAAAATTTTAAAAGGGTTTCCGAAGAGTTTGACCCTTAGATCTCTCCTAACTAAATCCAAAACTTAGCCACGGTTTCCAATAGACCACGGGGTCAGACTTGGTAAGTCCGCCCCAAAATTATTACTTAAACCCATGTTGCCAGAGCTCGGGAGAATCCTTGCACCAAAAGGTTGTACGAAGGCATGGAAAACAATGCAGAGTAGCATTTATTGCAGGTCTGGTGGCACGTGTTATGAGGCAGAGAACCCAACAGGGGCCTGGAGGTGACTTTGTCTGTTTGAGATGATTTGATAGTTATTCCTACACGATTTCGCGCCACGATTGCAATGGAAACATCTATTTCTGCATCAGAACTATGGATCATAAGACTTGTGGCAGAAAACCCAATGTAAGCATGGTGCTTTTGTAATTTTGGTTTCTTTATGATATTTTGCAAAAGATATAAGCGTGGAGTGTTGCAACAATACCTAATCCATTCCAAGAAAACTCATCATTCTATCCTTTGCAGGTAAATCGAGGCAGTGTAGTACTGGAGAGTCTATTTTGGCACTTTGTAAAAAAGTAGCCAATATTATAGTCAAAGGTCTCAGTTTAGTGAGACAAATGCATTGACAATATTTGTGCTTGAATCTGGTCAGCGGATTAAAAGATGATAGTTGCTTCTATTTGTGAGAGGGTCCTTATTCTTCCACATATTGTGAGAACTTTCCCTTAGATTGTCCATGGAGATTGCCTCATTTCATGAGAGACTTTGCCACATGTTGTGAGAAACTTCTCTTTACACATAAGAGCACTTCTTTGATGTTGTCACTAGGAGTGGGACTACATCCCTTTTATTTGTAAAGGAGAAGCATATTTCAAAGAGAATGATAAAGAAACTAATCGGTTGAGCAAAGCACAGAGATGTATCCCACCTGGGGTGAACTCCGTTAAGAACTGGTGATTATCTTGTCCTTATGTGTGAGTACTTATCTCATGTTTATTATGCTTCGTTATTTTCGCAGTTAAGTTGTTGGATGCATTAAGTAAATGACACATGAGAGTTAATAAGCTTCTTTACCAATATTAATTCAATTTGGATTCAAGCCTCTTAATCACTTCAATTTCACCTTTTAACACAATCAAGTTCAATAAAACCGATCTTAAATCTGACCTTTAATGGAGTGGCATAGAACCGAGTAAATATTGGTAACAGGGTCACCCCGATTTTAGATCAACAATCTGGAAATTTTTTCTATATTGGAGTTATTGGCTCTTTTCTCTCATGCACTATCTCTTGGAGGTCAAGTGTGGATGCTTCTTTGCTGATTTTTGGATGAAATTGCTACAATTAGAGTTAACTCTTGTGATATCTTGGTGAAGTAAGTAAATTTGAGCAATTTTATTTCATAATATTAAATGTTTCATGGTGAATTTTACTTGTTCATGCTAGATGTATTTCTTGGTGAAACCCTAAGAGAGGAGCATAAATACTTCCTCCTCTCACAATGCTAATTTTGTCCTAAATTCTGAAGAAATCCTAGCTATGGCTAGACTCCTAAATCCCTAAAGTGATAGCACTTTAGGATTTTGACCCTAGACTCTTGATTGTGACCTAGTTGAAGTACCTAAGAAGGGAGAAAAGGTTGCTAGATCCCAAAAGTGCTTGCACTCTAGCAATCCTTCTCCTCAAGGTTTAAACCCTAAATCCCTAATGGTCTAGCACCTTAGAGTTTAAATCCCTACCTCTTATCCTTTTCTAGCTTCATATCCAAACATATTGTATTGTTGTTGTAAAGAATCCATAGCCCTCAAAGGCACTAATATTTAAGCACTCTTATGGTGAAAGTGATGAACAAACTCTCTATTTTAATTCTCTCAAGCTTCCTACTAACTTTACTAACCCTATATTAAGCTAATTGACTAATAATCTTTCTATTGTTGAAAAAAATTTCTACAACCATCGTAACATACTCTAACTTGTTTGATGCAGGAGAATCGTCAGCGAGCATGCATGGCAGGACAACTCAACACCTTGGAATCATTTCAGAATCTTAAACACTGGTGTTTTGTAAGTTTTAAACCTGCGAAGTAAAGCAATGCATATAAATTCTTAAGCAAAATAGAAATTAATCAATGGCTCATTCACATAGTACACGAAGATTTATACCGGAAACCCTCAACCAAGGAAAACCTTTTTTATATTCATTATATCGAATTTCACCATTCACCATATAATATATACAATGTTTTTAGGTATTCTGTAGAAAACAAAACCCTAATTCCTTAATCCAGGATTAATTTAGAAAACCACTAAAAATAACAAAAACCGCCCAAAAAAAAATCGAGGCGCTGTCGCTCATTGCCGAGCAATGCCCGTAACTAGGGGGGGGCATACATGTCCCCCCCTGGGACCCCCCCTATGAAGCACCCAACGCACACGACACAAAGAGAACTACTAGGGGGATCGTCAGATGCAGTTGTCGAACCTAATGCACCCTCACACACACATGCAAAGAATATAACATATACCCAACATTCTACCACTTGTTGTTTTCTTTGCATCCAGGGGTCCAAAGGGTTATATAGTCAACAATCCAGGGCAGCAATGCCCATTGTTACTCTGCACCAGGAGAACTTTTTTGTGTTCACAGACTTTGTCAATAAATCTGCAACATTCTTCAAAGTGTCAACCTTTTCCAACAACACCTTCTTTTCCTCAACCATGTCTCTCACAAAGTGATACTGAACATCAATATGCTTTGTCTTCGAATGATAAGCTGGTTTCTTTTCCAGGAATATTGCAATCTGACTATCACAATCTAATCTCACTGTTTTTTGTACCAACCCAATACCCGAACACAATATATGTAACCATATTGCTTCATTGCTTGCATGAGTGGTTGCCATGTATTCAACTTTTGTAGTTGAGAGTGCTACTACAACTTGTCTTTTTCTCATCCAATTGATTGCTCCTCCAAATAGGTTAAACACATACCCATTTGTAGATCTTCTACAATTCATATCTCCAGCCCAGTCTGCATCAACAAAGCCATGTATGTCCACCACTTTGTCCAATCTCGGTCTTCCTTGGTAGCACAATCCATAATTGGTAGTGCCACGCAAATACCTGAAGACCCTCTTTACTGTTGTCCAATGCTCCTTCCCAAGTTTTGACATATACCTCCTCAAAACTCCCACTGCATGTGCAATGTCCCGTCTAGTACAGACCATTGCATACATCAAACTGCCAACTGCACTGGCATACAGAACATGGGACATGTCCTCTTCTTCTTTTTGTGTCTTGGGA
>ML829986.1:20514-56976 GCA_009831015.1 Picea engelmannii | reverse complement strand
TCGCAAGCTTCCTTTTAGTGACCCTTGGTTCCAACACACACACTTTCTCTACATTTGCATGAAGAAGATCCAATACAACTTGATAAACCAAATAGAGTCTTCAAGCTTCTATCCAAGCAGATTTCTTCACACAATTCTTCATTCAATCTTGCTTAACCTTTTCCATGAGAAACCTTTCAATATATAGGAGAAGGAGAGATGGTTAAATGGATGAGGTGATCCCACTAAATCTAAGAAGTCAGTAGGATGCCGACCATGCGAATGCCAACTCATTTTCTAGAAGCTTCTCTTCTAGAACCTTCGTGACCTCTTCTCTTTTCCAAGCTTTGAAACAGGTTCACACCCTACCTATAGAGCAGATTGCGAACAGTTCGCACCCTAACTATGGGTTGCCTGCGAGAATGAAGGATTTTCGCACCCTATAAGATAGGAAGCCTGTGAACTCATCTTAAAAATGTGTTTTTTGGAAGAAGACAACAGTCACTTTCCTCAAGCAAAAAGTAATTGTGGGTGCCTGAATACATCACTTATAGAGACATCACCAAAGTGACCAAAATAACGTGTAACAGGGGGACTTAAGTCCTAGGGAATATTTTAGTAATATTTCCGAAAATTGTAAGTTATGGATAATTATTTATTCTAAGTTCTCGAGGGTAGGGAACAAGTCACCAAGTGGATTAAGCTACTTCTAAAGGTGACAAGTGTCGAGTTTAAGGCATGCAATAAATATTGCATGCCTTAGTGTATTATGGGGGGAGAACTCATTCTTTCGAGGGATTCATTTCAATTCTCATGTGCGGAAGGGGTCAGAACATCTGGACTATATGACTATTACCTTATTTGCAGAGAAAATCTTGTAAGGGATTTTTTTGGATCGTAACCAGAGTTTTGCTATAGAAGAGGCAGGTTGTCAAGCCTGTGAGAAGTCTCTCTAGGTGAGAGATTTGTTGTCAAAGAGGCGAGTTGTCAGGCCTGTGAGCATTCTCTCCATGTGAGAGATTTTTTGGGAATTTTTCCTTGGTGCGTTGGGCATTAGTTGCAGGTATTTGAGACTTCCTGTTTGGCTTGGTTGATGGAACCCTGGAAGGGAACTGGGGTAGCGAGGGACTGTTAAGCAGAGAAGGGGAACACTTCCTTAGGTGTAACAGATGCGCGAGGAATAAGAGACTGTAGATTAGTTGCAGTAATGGCACCTTGGACTGAGCAACTCTGTCAAGTATCAGAACTTAGCTTGACATTAGGAACCCTTTTTCTGTGGTGGAGTTAAGCCCCAACTTGAGGGTGACCTGTTGTTGAAAGCTTATGAGAATAGAGTCTATGGCTAGGAGGAATGTCTGAGTTCTGTGCGTAGTTGGTGACTTTTCATAAAACATAAGTGTCTTTATGTGCTCGTCTCATTTACTGTGTGTTTAATTACATATGTTTATTATGGGTTTAATTCTTGTATGATGTTGCATATAAGTAATTGTTGTTATTATGTTTAATGATGCTTGCACATGTAAGTGTGGCATTGATAGTCAGTATATGTAGTCATACTTGTTGAGTATGACAATTGTTACTATTTATTCTTGTTGAGTCAATCTTATGATAATGGTCATGAGTCTCCAAGGCGAGGTTAGAATGTTCGTGTATGCAGGGAGTACTCTGTGTGCACAAGAGGATGAATTTTCTTTTGCACACAGGAAAGCAGTTCATGTGCACATGGTAAAAGCAGAATTGGCATGTGGCGCCAGAATGGTTGTGTGCGCAGTAGTGATCTCGTGTTCAATATGCTTGTGCGCACAGTTGTATAGAGTTACTCCCGCTATCTTAAGTTGTGTAAAAAGAAGAAAGTTAGTGTGGTGAGACTCAACTTGAGGTTGAGCGCGTTACTTCAAGTCTTTTTGATCAGTTCTATGTTATAGAGTAGAATTTTGCGCACTAGATTATGGAGTAGCATTGCTCATTAGTAAGTTGGGTAATGTTACAAGTTGGTATTAGAGCATGGTACCCAAATAGGAGGCTAGGTATGTTACATTATGGTATCATAGAGACAAAAGTTGAGATTGTGTGACCTGGCCCAGTCTTGGTGGTTGGGGACGTTACTGATTGGTATCAGAGCTCTAGTTTCAACACTGAGCCTGCATGGGCCAAGTCCTACATAAGGAAAAATTCGAACTGATAAGTGGTCGAATTTTGAATTACATCGTGGCCATGATGCACATAAAATAAGAATGCGCAAGTGTGCGCATTAAATTATGGACATTATAGAGTGTGATGCTGGGACTACACAGTAAATAATGGTGCATGGGTGTGTGCACTAAAAGTTTAGGGTTGCATGGAACAAATTTGTGGTGCATGCACAATACTAATACATAGTGTACATGTTAAATATTGACATCACACATTGGTGTGTCTGTTGAATACCAGTGCATGCATGGGCTTTAGAAGAAAGGATTCTAACAAGATGGTGCAAAGTTTTCATGAAGTTGTCTCATGAATTCATCTAACAAATCTTCTTTTCTTCACATTGATGAGAAGAAGGTTACTTGGAGGGAGTTAAAGATGTATTTTCAAAAGAAATACTTAAACAAGAGGTACTATGACAAGAAAATGAAGGAGTTCTTCAAACTCAAGATTGGGAGTATGAAAATAGATGAGTATGAAAGCAGATTCTTAGAGCTGCTGAAATATGTCGCATTCATCAAGGAAGAACAAGTTGAAATTTAGAGGTACCTGAGTGGGCTGCCCTTATTTATCAATGACAAGATACAGTACGATAACCCCAAGACAATGGAGGAAACCATAAGGCACGCTAAATGTATTTATGATCAAAAAAGGGGAAGATCGACTTTCCAAAAGGATTGTGAAGACAAGATGAAAAGTAATATGGAACAAAGGAAGAAAGGGAATAAGCCACCATTTTTCAGAAATACTACGCAAGGACAACCAACTCCCAAAGAGCCCATAATGACAAAGATAGTGGAGAAAAATCCAAGGCAACAACCTATTCAATGTTGGAGTTGTGGCGAAGATCATATGCATAGAGATTTCCCTCAAAGAAGTGAAAAAGCGAGGACTATGCACAATGTACGACAAGTTGCGACAGTTGAGGACATGGGCAGAAATGTACCTAGGATTTATGCAGTGTTGGATAACAAGCAAGCTGAGTTTCAGTCGCACATGATTGAGGTGGAAAGTAATATTAATGGCCAACCCATTGCTATTTTAATTGATTCAAGAGCTAGTAATAGTTATCTAGATCCTAAGATGGTGGAAAGATTCCAATTGTCGAGAAGCAAGCTTGGAAAACCTTGGTTGGTGCAGTTAGCTATAGGAGAAAAAATGAAAATTAATGTGATAGTTAAGGCATGTTCAATATAAATGAATGGACTGCGCACAAAAACTTATTTGAACATCATACCTTAGGGTTCATATGATTGCCTCATTGGTATGGATTGGTTGGACCAACATCATGTCATTCTTGACAGTTACAATAAGGCATTTACTTGTTTGGATGAGGAAGGGAACTTAAGAATAGTTCAAGGAATTCCAAGAGCTATAACTATCTGAGAAGTTTCAGCCTTTCAATTGAAGAAAAGCTATAGCAAAGGATGTCAAGTATTTTCAACGCACATGGAAGAGGAACATAAGGATAAAATTGTAAATGTTGAATACTACACAACACTTAAATAGTTTGAGGATGTTTTAAAGAGATATTGGGGTTGCCACTGAAAATACATATCAATTTCTCTATAAATCGGATGCCTAGAGCAACACCTGTATCCAAGGCTCCTTATAGGATGAGTGCACCGGAGCTGAAGGAGTTACATATGCAACTTGAAGAGCTTCTGAAGAAGGGGTATATACACCCAAGTGTGTCACCTTGGGGTGCCCCAATATTTTTCATGAAGAAGAAGGATGGTACACTGAGACTTTGTATTGACTTCATGAAGTTGAACAAAGTAAAAATAAAGAACAAGTATCCTTTGCCAAGGATAGATGACCTCTTTGATCAGTTGAGGGGTGCACAAACATTTTCAAAAATTGATCTCAGATTTGGATATCACCAAGTGAGAATTAAAGAAGAAAACATCAGCAAGACTGCCTTCAAAATGAGGTATGAACATTATGAGTTCACAGTGATTCCTTTCAGGTTGTCAAATGCACCAGATGTCTTCATGTGTGTGATGAATGGATTGTTTAGAGAAAACTTAGATAAATTTGTCATTGTATTTCTGGATGACATACTTATTGACTCAAAGTCTGAAGAAGAGCATGAGCAACACTTGAGGATGGTGCTACAAATATTGAGGGAGCATCAACTTTATGTAAAATTGACCAAGTGTTAATTTTACCAGCGACGTATTCACTATTTGGGTCATATCGTTTCCAAGGAAGGAATAGTTGTGGACCTGCAAAAGATAAAAACCATTGAGGAATGACCAACACCAAGAAATGTTGTAGAGGTGAGGTCCTTCATGGGACTTGCAGGTTATTATAGAATGTTTATTGAGAGATTCTCAAGAATTGCACATCTAATTACATCCTTGCAAAAGAAATGTGTGTGATTTGAATGGAATTCAAATTGTGCAAGGAGTTTTTCACACTTGAAGAGTTTGTTGACAAGTGTGCCAATTTTGAGAATTGTTGATGCAGATGAAGACTTCGTTGTGTGCACGAATGCATGCAAGGAAGGGATCGATGGAATCCTTAGTTAGAATGGGCATTTGGTGTGCTATGAATCAAGAAAGTTAAAAGAGCATGAAAGGCTCTATGCTATTCATGACTTAGAATTGGAAACCATAATGCATGCTTTGAAAATGTGGCAGCACTATCTCATGGAAAAATGATTCGAGTTGAGGACATATCATAGTGGTTTGAAGTATTTGTTTGGACAATCGAGTTTAAATTCCAAACAAAGCAGGTGGCTAGAAATCCTTAGTGAGTATGACTTTGACATAAAGCATATCATATGAAAAGAGAACAAGGTGGTTGACGCACTCAACAGGAGTGTGCATGAGATGCACGCTACAACCATTAGCATGTACAAATCATATTTGTGTGATGGAATTTTAGAGGTTGCCAAATTATATCAGCATTATGTGGACATAAAGGTGAACTTATAGAAAGGTACATCACAACAGAAATTGGAATATTATGAGCTAAAAGAGGATGGAATCCTCATGTATAGGTGCAGAGTTTATGTGTCAAATGACTAAGAGTTGAAAATTATGTTATTGTCAAAGATGCATAAGGTTCCTTATGCAGAACACCCTAGTTACCAGAAAACTATTGTAGCAGTAAAAAAGCAATACTATTGGCTAGGTATGAAAAATGAGGTTGCTGATTTTATTGCTAGATGCCTTGAATGTCAAAAAGTCAAGGCTGAGCATAGACATCCAACTGGTTTGCTACAACCTTTTCCCATTCCCGAGTGGAATTGGGAAGTTGTAACCATGGATTTCATTACTAAGCTACCTAGCACTGCTAAGCAACATGATTCTATTATGGTATTGGTGGACAAGCTTACTAATGCTGCCTATTTTATTCTAGTGAAGTCAATGCACAAGGCATCTAACATTGCTGAAATATACATACGAGAAATTATTAAGCTGCATGGTGTAGCTAAGACAATTGTGTCTGACACAGATTCCAAGTTCACATTGAAATTTAGGAAAGGGGTGTTCAAAGGATTTGGGACGAATATAAACTTTAGCACAACCTATCACCCTGAGACAGATGGACAAATAGAGATAGTAAATTGGGTGATTGAAGATATGCTTAGGATGTATGTGATGGATAAACCATCAAAATGGGAAGACTATCTTCACTTGGTATAGTTTTCTTACAACAAAGGGTATCAAACATATTTAAAGATGAGCCCATTTGAAGAAATTTATGGTAGAAAGTGCAACATGCTAGTGAGTTGGGACAACCCAACAGATCATGCAGTAGTTGGGCCAGATTTGCTCTAGGAAATGGAAGAGCAGATGGTAAAGATAAGACATAATTTAAAGGCTACCCAAGAAAGGAAGAAAATATGCACATATAAAGGCAGAACCCTTAGAGAGTTTACATTGGGTGACCATGTGTTCTTGAAAGTGAAAGCCAGATGTAGTTCCCTGAAGTTGGGAAATTGTTCTAAGTTGGCAGCGCGCTACTGTGGGCCATTTGAAATCGTAGAGAGGATTGGTCCTGTCGCATATAATATTACATTGCCTGCATCCTTGTGTATTCATAATGTTTACCATGTATCATTGCTTAAAAAGTATGTACATGATGCTAATCATATTATTGATTGGAATGTGATTCAGGTGGAGGCAAAAGACGATTTTTGAGTGCGATTGGTTTGCATATTGGATCGAAAAATCAAACAAATTTGGAATTGAGCCATGGAGTTGGTAAAGGTCCAATGGACCTGGTACGTTCTTGAGGATGCAACTTGGGAGCACAAGGATACCATGCGGGTAGAGTATCCACAACTTATTGAATATTTTTGAAATTTTGTACGTACATATGCATTGGGGACACTACATAAATAAGGGGGATGGGAATGCAATGTCCCTAATCCGAACCCTTTGTAATTCTACATATAGGATAGTGAGTCGTTGGTACCAATTATAAATGTAAATGTACATATAGGATGGTGAGTCGTTGGCACCAAGTTTTGGTTTTGCGTGCACCTGAGTAGTGCGTGGGGATTGTTATCAAGAAAAGGTGTGCACATTTCATAGAGTTGTGCGCACTTGAGTAAGTGCATGGGAATTACCTGGAAGTGCGCATCAAGCTGAGTTTTATCTCTCTCGCTCTCTCTCTCTCTCTCTATATATATATATTAAGGTTGAAGAACCTGTGTGGTTATGAGGCTGGTGAGCCAAGATGCAAATAGGCCAATGCACCTATCCATGTAAATGTAATCACACTCATTAATAATTTCACATCATTGCACACAAACATATTAGATGAAAAGAGACGGGGGGCTAACTCCACTGGAAAAAGGGAAAAGGGGGGGAACTTAAGTCCTAGGGAACATTTTAGTAATATTTTCGAAAAATGTAATTTATGGATAATTTTTTATCCTAAGTTCCCGAGAGTAGGGAACGAGTCACCAAGTGGCTTAAGCTACTTATGAAGGTGAGAAGTGTCGAGTTTAAGGCATGTAATATAAATTGTTGGCCTTAGTGTATTTTGGGGGGAGAACTCAGTCTTTCGGGGAATTCATTTCAATTCTCATGTGCAGAAGGGGTCGGACCATCTGGAATATACGACTATTACCTTATATGCAGAGAAAAGCTTGTAAGGGGTTTTTCTGTATGGTAACCAAAGTTTTGTTGTAGAAGAGGTGGATTGTTAGGCTCGTAAGTAGTCTCTCTAGGTGAGAGATTTGTTGTCAAAGAGGTGGGTTGAAAGGCTCATGAGCATTCTCTCTAGGTGAGATTTTTGTTGGGAATTGTTCCTTGGTGGGATGAAATTAGTTGTAGGGCTCCGAGACTTCATGTCTAGACTGGTTGTTGGAACCTTGGAAGGGAAGTGGGGCAGCTGAGGGACTGTTGAGAAGAGAAGGGGCACACTTTCTTGGGTGTAACAGGCACGTGGAGAATGAGAGACTGTAGACTAGTTGCAGTAGTGACACCTTGGACTGAGAAATTATGTCGAGTATCGAACCTTAGCCTGGCATTAGGAACCCTTTTTCCCTGGGGGAGTTAAGCCCCAGCTCGGGGGTGACTTGTTGCTGAAAGCTTATGAGAAATAGAGTCTATGGTTGGGAGGAACATATGAGTTTTGCACACAGTTGGTGACTTTTCATAAAAGATAAGTGTCTTTATGTGCTTGTCTCATTTATTCTGTGTTTAATTACATATGTTTAATATGGGTTTAATTCTTGTATGTTGTTGCATATAAGTAATTGTTTTTATTTTGTTTAGTGTTGCTTGCACATGTAAGTCTAGTGTTGATAGTCTGTGTCTATATTCATACTTGCTGAGTATGACAGTTGTTACTATTTATTTATGTTGATTTAATCTTATGATAATGGTCATAAGTCTCTAAGGCAAGGTTAGAATGGTCGTGCGCGCAAGGAGTACTATGTGTGCACATGAGACTGGATTTGCTTATGCACATATGAAAGCATTCTGCATGCACAAAGTAAAAATAGAATTGGCATATGGTGCCATAATGGTTGTGCACACAATAGTGATCTAGTGTTCAATATGCTTGTGCGTGCAGTTGTATAGAGTTACTTCTGCTATCTTAAGTTGTGTAAAAAGAAGAAATTTAGTGTGGCGCAACTGAACTTGAGGTTGAGCGCATTACTTCAAATATTTCTTCTTAGACCTACATTATATAGTAGAATTTTGTGCACTAGATTATGGATTAGCATTGCTTAGTAGTAAGTTGGGTAATGCTACAAGTTGGTATCAGAGTGCGGTACCCAACTAGGAGGTTGGGTATGTTACATTATGGTATCATAACAGTTTGGTAATGGGGATGTTACATTATGGTATTAGAGCAACAACAGTTGAGAATGTGTGACGTGACCCAACCTAGGTGGCTGGGGAAATTACACACTACAAATCAGTGAAAAGATCCCATCAACCATTGCAAACATTGCAACATTGATGGCCATTTTGAGGAAAAGTGATATAAACTACATCCAAAGCTAAACCCGAAGAACCGCAAGAAGGATGGAAAGAAAAATAACCTTCAAGCCATAGAATCGAGCAATTAGGTTAAGAGTATCTCTGATGTGGATGAAAATATTGTCTCCACATTTGTACTGAAGGAGGTGAATCTGAGTAGGCTTCATCGCTAGGAAGAGAAGGAGAGGACCAAGCTCTTACACATCAATATTTAGGTCAAGAAGACAAGGATATATACTCTTTTAGACTCTGGTTCATAGCCATTAATCTCAGAGCAGTGAATCTAGTCAATAAGCTTGGATTGGAGGTTCACGTTCTTCGTAGCCCCTATCAATTGGGTTGGGTAAAAAAGAATGCAAATATAAAGGTAACAAATAAGTGCAAGACTAAATTTGTTGTAAGTATTGATTTTATAGATGAAGTAGAATTGGATGTAGTACCACTAGATGTATGCAGAGTATTGTTTGGAAGCACCTGCATGTATATGAGGGATGTTATCTTCATGTGGAGAGCCAACCAGTACCACCACATCAAGGACATGAATTCCTTCATCATCAATATGCACAAAGGAAAACAAAAAATTTCACTAGTAAGTGCTAATCAAGATAAGAAATTGATCAGTTCTAGAAAGAAATATGTTTTACTTTTCTTAAGAGAAAATCAGTCGAATGATGAGTCAATAAGAGTAAAGGCATCCCTGGATGGGTGTATTAAAGAGAAGAAACACAAGTTGGAGAAGTTTCTATAGGCATACAAAGGAGTGTTTCAGGAGCCTAAAGGGATACCACCTAAGAGGGAAGTCGAGCACGAAATACAGTTGTTTCCAGACTCCCCATTGCTGAATATTGAGTTGTATAGACAATCCATTTTGGAAGCAAATGAAGTGAAGAAGCAGTTGTAATAGTTGTTCAAGCAAGGTGTGATTCAACTAAGCACCTCACCTTGTGGGTAACCTATTATAATTGTACCAAATAAGGATGGGACTTGGCGAATGTGTATTGAATACATAGCATTGAATAAGATTACACTAAAAAATTGGTACCCTCTACTCAAGATCGATGATCTATTAGAGAAATTGTAACATGCAAAATATTTCACCAAGTTGGATCTCAAATTGGGATATCACTAGGCACACGTCAAGGAAGAGGATACCTGAATGACTGCCTTCAAGACAAGGCAAGGTTTGTATGAATGGTTGGACTTGCCATTTGGTTTATGTAATGCAAAAACTACATTTATGAGATCGATGAATGATGTTTTACATCCATATCTAGATTTATCTGTTATAGTCTATTTGGATGATATATTGGTTTATAGTGATACCTGGGAGGAGCACATCTCACATCTCATGCAAGTGTTCGAGACTCCAAAGAAGCACCAACAATTGGCTAATCTCAAGAAATGTGAGTTTGCTCAACAATCTTTGGTGTATTTGGGGTGTGTGATCGGTGGAGGGGTGCTCAAGATAGATCTCGTAAAGATGGAGGCCATCATGAAATGACCAATTCCTACAATTTTCATTGAAGTTAGGAGTTTTGGTTGGGAAACACAATACTTTTGGAAGTTCATAGCTTCATTTTTAACGGTAGCTGCACCACTCCATGTCGTAACGAGTGGTAAGAGTTGTTGATGTTTGGGCAAGATCGGAAAGACATTCTACTAGATTGATAATTAATAATATGATTATTAATTATTAAGCAATATTATTAATTATAATATACTAATGTAATAATATATTTATAATATAAAGTATAAATATATATAATAAAGTATAAAGCGTAAATATAAAGTATATTTGTATTATATATATAATATAATATAAAGTATAAATAAATGTATTACCCAAGGGATGCATCTCTTCATGGATGGTCACCATGGTCACCATGTGTTCTTTATATATAGAACACTCGTCATTGTAATAAGATATTCATTCACATACGATATCATCTCTTATGAAAATCAACATGCTATCAGAGTGAGACTGGGCTTGAATTCCTCACAGGAGGGCCCGTGAAAATGAGAGTAGAGTAAAGTCTTGAGAGTGTTAAATTTATGGGGTTGTTGTAATATCTATGTACAACATATTTACTTTTTTCTCCTAACTAAATTATAGAAAGAATTCCATAAATTATGGTGGGCAGTAATTTCTAGAAAAAATGTCTAATTACCTAAATATGAGGAATGTACTGCATATTTACTTCTACCTATATTTATGCAAAGAATCCCATGAATTATGGAGGAACAATTTAACAAAGTCAAATACTATGTGGATGGATTATAACCAAATTAATCTTTGGGTAGTTACGGGAGGTATTCTCCAACTATTTTTAAGAAAGAAAATTTAATTTAATTTTCAAAGAGACGTGTCTTTTTGGATCAATTTAATATTACTATAAAAAGACACAACAATAGACACATATATTTTTCTCTCTCACACAAGGGAAATGATTTAAGGAAGAGACTGAAGTTTCTAAGTAGTTGAAATTTTTTGAGTGTAATTACTTAGTGATGTTCTAGAGTTTACTAAAGTAATATCGTTGGAAGTAATTACCACTTGCGGAAAATTATGCTTGTTTAATTTAACACTAGAAAATCAACATGGTTAGCTATGTGACATTGAGTATATGATGGATGTGTTAGTAGAAGACGTATAATTTCGAGGGTCACTGTATATAGTTGTGCACAAGATAAATTGATCTTCTCTATGAGATACTTTTTGTTGTTCTTGTTTCTTGTTCCGGGCATGTCACATGTAATAGCTTTGAGAAGGAGCCATAATGACAGTCACAGGAAGAAACATGAAGCAAGACTATCCATACATAGAGTTGTGCACATCCATGTAATGAAGAAGAAGAGGAGGTCATCACATGCTGAGGGAGTAGATGACTCCGAAGACTATATAGCCTCAGAGGGAGTGATGGCTTCATATGTTTTATGCAGGAAACTGGATAGTCTCATGATGACATGTTGTAGCTATTAGAGAGTTACCCACCGACCCTGGATGCATGCTGTGAAGTCACTATGGATTTCTTGTGATGTATAGATTCATGTGCCTGATATTCAATGGTCATGAGATCGTGTGGATGGCGACAGTGTTAGATTATGTGCTAGATATAATACCTTCCTCATTAAGAGGGAGTGTTGAGATTTTATGTAATTTCAGAAGTTATTCTTAAGTGTTAATGTTTCAACATTGGGCTGACATTCTCCCGATATTGGTCATGGTAATTTGACCAATGGACAATGGCCCTGGCATAGTCTTCTAAGGACATAAGACTCAAAGTGCATGGGTTTCAACATTCGGAAGGACTGAAATTATTCTTGTGGTACAGATGTAAACCTGATCAAGAAGAATTGTCCTTGTAGTCACAGAACACTTCGTTGAGTACATGAAAACTGTTGGACACTCAGTGTGCAGATTGAAGAAGGCTTTATATGGATTAAAGTAGGCACCCAAAAAATGGTATGGCAAGATCAACAATTTTATGATGATCTTAGGATTTAAAAAGAGCACTGTAGATCCTAACCTTTACTTTAAGGTCATGGATGATGGTCCGATAATATTACTGTTGTATGTGGATGACCTATTTCTAACAGGTGTGGAAAAGATCATCTCAGAGTGTAAGAGAAAAAATGGCTACTGAGTTTGAGATGAAAGATCTCGGGATGATGCATTACTTTTTGGGTCCTGAGGTATGGCAGAGACAAGATGAGATATTTCTTAATCAAGGGAAGTATATAGTAGAAATCTTGAAGAAGTTTGGGATGTTGGATTGCAAGGAAACAACTACACCTATGGTATCAAATATGAATTTGTTGTAGGATATGACTTTAGAGACTGTGGATGTTACTTTATACAGGAAGATGGTGGGTTCGTTGATGAACTTGATGAGCACAAGACCATATATATGTTTTGTTGTGAACACCCTGAGTCAATATATGGAGCAGCCCAGGTAGGTTCATTTGGTCACAACAAAACATGTGATGAGGTACCTTAAGGGTACATTGGATTATGGTCTCAAGTATGTGATAGAGCATGAGTTCAATTTATATGGATATTAAGATTCATATTGGGCCGACAATATTCCTCATCGGAAGAGTACTTCAACATATTGCTTCAATCTAGGATCCAATATTGTTTCATGGAGAATAAAAAAGAAGTTGTGTGTAGCACTCAATACGGCCAAGGCAAAGTATGTGGCAACAAGTCACGAAGTAGTGTGGCTTAAAAAACTATTGAATATTGGACTGAATTTGACTTGTAGGTAAGAACTACAAGCAGAGGATGACAAAATGTTTTTTGGAGGACAAGTGATGAAGTCAACAGGTTGAAGATCCAATTTATATTCGGTGCTCGAGAGGGAGTCAGACAGTCAGTTCCAAAGGGAGCTGGGTACTATAGTAAGGAGAAGGAGGCTCCGTCAGATACATGTGTTAAAATTAAGCAGCTGGAAGAGCCATTATTTGGGAGTATGGAAAAGACCCTAGTTGAGATCTAGGTCCCCCAGTACACTCCTGGGGTTCTTGGTTTGGGACCAAGCAGTTAGAGCCATGGAAAAAGACCCTAGTAAGGGACTCTAGTGTATTGTTGGGGTTCTTGGTCAGGGACCAAGAATTTTGATGATATAAGTCCCTATATGTGTTCTAGGGCCCCTGGATGTGTTCCAGGGAATCCTTGTTCAGTGCTTGGATTGATACTTGGTTGTGTACCTTGGTGGATAAGACCTTAATTGTGATCTAGGGCCCCCAGTTGCGTTCTAAGATATCCTGGTCTGAGACCAGGAAGTTTCTTGGTTAAGTACCAAGCTAAGATGATGTGTGATCTTCTTCTCTCCTGGGATGGTCCATGAGACCTAGGAGTAATTTAGAAGGACATGATCACATCATTGACCTTGATCTTATGCAGAGAGATGATAAATGCTTATAAGTTATATCATGAGACCTTTGTGGACATTCTGCCATTAAAGAAGAACCCCCCCTTGACTTTGTCTTATTGTCTTTGCAATCCCTTTCTTAAGCCACGTGCTCCTTAATGTTTATGTGTTTTGGTTCTTTTCTAGCCACCTTGACTTGTTGACTATTCTAATTAATATTTTATTATTAAAATATTAATTATTTAATTTGTTTATTTTATTAGGATTTAATCTAACCCTAAAGTTAGGGTTATTTTAGCTAACCCTAACCTACCTACCAAAATATAAAAGAGATACCTATCCCCCCTCTCTCTCATTCATTTATTCTTCCTCCAAGCCAAGTCTTGGTCTGAGTTTTTGCTATGGATCCCTTTCTCATGTTGGTTTGTTGTGCGACCATCTTGGATCTGATTCTCTTGCTGAGTTGCGGTGTGGCCCTCCTTGGAACAATTCCTCTTGTTGGTTATTGAAGTGTTGCGGCCCTCCTTAGGGAAGTATTGTTGCGACTCCCTTATTCTGGTCATTAGAAGTGGTGCAACCCTCCTTTTATTCAATGTTTTTTTCTTGTGGTAGCCACTGAGGGTTTATCTTTCTCATATGTTGCTACCACTGATCCCTAAGGTTAATTTTCCATCTTGTCGTTGTCTCCCTGCTGGTACTATCACCGGTATATGTTCTGTCGTAGTCTCCTTGCTATATGCTGCTACTGTCTCCCTACTGGTGCACATGTATGTTGTTGCTGTCTCGTTCTAGTGTCACCTATATGTTGCCTCTATTCCTTTTATGGTGACTTCTGTTTGCTTCCACCCTTGCAGATCTTAATAGGGTTTTTAAGGAAACCCTCTAACTGTTGTTATTGTTGTAACAGTTTTTGTTTTGGATAGTTTTTGGTTAAGGTTGTTAGTGGCTTCCTTTTTGGAAAATGGTGTCATTGTTTCATCCTTGTACTTGATGTTTGGTATGTTGGTCGTCTTTCTGATATTTCCCTGAAGTTATTCTTGGCAAAACTGTTCAAAATATCATGATGAGATCTACCCCAGAGGGTTTGATCCATGACCCTTAAAGATTTTTCTAAGCATACAAAAAAGAGGATAACAACAAACACATCAGGTAAATCCGTTCTTTGTTTTTTTCAGAGGTAATACCTAGATCTATAATGTGTTTTTGTTATAAATTGTTTATATCAGATTTTTGTTTTGAATATCTTACCAATCCAAAATTACAGTAGCAAATAAAATTAAAATATATTTTTGTTTCTAGCTAGTATATAATTTGCCCTTAAAATTCTAACATGGTTTCAGAGCTTAGGGCTTGAAAATAGCTCAATTGTGGAAGACTTTTGAGCCTGCGTAGATCCACACTTAAGGGTTTGTTTTGCAGATCATCAATAAACTTGTTTTATATCAGATCTTGTTTTCTATATGGCTCCATATTCAGTCAAAGAAGAACATAGGCTTGAAGGGGCTTCAAACTTCAATGCGTGGAAGGCTAGGGTTTTTAATATCCTAGAAGGTGATTTGGATGAGCTAGTTACCAGGGTGATGGAAGAACCTACTTCAAATGCAAGAAGAGTAGCCTATAAGAAGATGCAGAACAAAGCCAAGAGGGTCATTTTTTACTCAATTAAAGACAACATGATGCCTCTTATTGCTCATCTAAGGACAACTAAGGAATGCTTTGATGCCCTAGAAAATCTATATGAAAATAAGGCCCCAACTCAGAAGAGGAATTTCAAGAAACAACTACGTACATTGAAGATGGGAAAGGATGAAACCATCTTTGCATTATTTTCCAAAATTTCCCAAACAAGAGATAAAATTGTAGCAATTGGAGTTGTAGTGGATGATGATGACCTTGTACAAACAATAGTAGATGGTCTTCTTGAATCATGGCAGACATTTCTCACATTAGTCAATGGAAGATAAGTTCAATCCAACTTTGAGAGATTATGGCATGATTTTCTGGAAGAACAGGGTAGACTTAAAAGCAGAAATGAACCCTCAATGGTGAAAGGCCATGCTTTTTCAGTCAAAGCCAAGAAATGGAACATGTTTCCTCAACACAAAGGCAAAGGTAAGAAACCCCAAGGTAAGTGTTGATGATTAAAATCACAACGAGGATTTCACCCACAAAGTATTGCTAAAAATCCTATTAAATTTTAAGCTAAATGATATATATAATACTAGTAGGTTGGACCCCCTTGGATATTGGAGGATCGGATATGGTTCTTATTTGATGTTTTTACTGCTGTGCGACACTGCTTACAAGTTTGAGCATGATTGATGATCAATGTTGGTTCTATTCGCGACAAATGGATGATGAATAATGCATGTATGTTCTCTTACTCTAGGCTCGAATGCCATGTCATAATGGCTTATGATATCCATTGTTACCCTTGCTATTTACTCCTTGATTTATTACTTGCGACACCTGCAAAAGATACATGTTACTATGCTACTATGCTATACGATGTCGCACTATGCATTTGAAGTATAAATGGATTGTTGTTAGTCCTAGCTAACAGGGTTAGTGGCTAAATGATTTATTGGATTATATGGAAAAATATGTGATGCACGCTATGGTGTGGTTGTAAATGGTTAATATAACATAGGGTGGTGCATTTTGGATGTTGGTCTCGATGCATGGTTTAATTAAATGAATTAATGGAATAGTTGGCTGGCGCATACTAAGTGATTGAAGGAGTAAAGGATGGAAGTGACGTGCATTTACTGCACGTCACTCCATACCTCTCCCATTGGCCGTCACCCTAACTTGGATATTGTTCAATGGTGTTTCGCTCTAGTTAAGCTCTGATTTTCAGGCAAGGAAAGAACCGCTTGACCAAGATTGCGTTTTAAAGGCTTTTGGTTACATGTATGTCTTTTTCTCCATCCATGAACCCACTATGGTTACAAAATAGATATTGGTTCGGTGATGTATGGTTCTATGATTTTCTTGAGACTGGAAACTGTGTAAACTTGTGGTATTTCTCTGAAATGGATGGTTTGTGTGGTTTTCGTTACAATGATGGTCGAAGTCACAGGTTCATTGATTGTTCTGAGTGCTAGAAGCTATGAAGTCTCTCTGTCATCCTTATTGGCTTTGATTGAAGGGTTTCATTCAGTCCAGATTGGCTGGCTATCTCCACACAATTCTTGTCACCATACCCATTCTTTTTGTTGTCACAACATAGGGGCCAATGACAACGATACTTGCATGTGCTTATTCGTCAATTCCTTGGAAGGAAAGGCCACAACCAATTGCTTTGATCTTCCTCCTAAGATTCTGTCTACTTGGGCGGAGTTAATCTATTAATTCAGATCCACTTATGGGAAATCTAAAAGCCTAGCCGAGAAGTTACGAGAATACAATAACATTTCCTATAAGGATGGTGAGACCATCAAATCCTTCAACTTGCATTTCACTAAGTTATAAAATCAGATCCCTGAACTCATTCGAACTCAGAACCAAGCCGCTTTCATGCATTACTACAATGCATTACCTTCTCCCTATCGTCATAGGCTCGAGGAAAAATCGATTGATAATATCGGTTCCACTCTGCATACTTGTTTAGAGTATGAAGAACAACTTGAAAGAACAAGTCTTCCCCAAGGATAATTGGTTAAACAGACAGACATGTCCGCCCTCTTACATCTAGTACAAGACATGAATAATCATATGATAACATATGAGCGAAAAGGAACTGTCTCACCTCTCACCCTCGAAACTTCATCCTCTTCTGCACCCCCCTTTAGGAATCCAATTGAAAATAATTTTCAACCTAAAACTATCTTGCCTCGAAGTTGGTGTAACTTTTGAGAGGAACACCACGAGGAAGCCACATGTGAGATAAGGAAGAGTGTCAGAGATAAGATATTTGGTTAAAGACCAGAAACTACCATTGTTGTCCTAGATTTTGCAGAGCCATAATATGTTATGATCATCAATACTAGGAACAAATCCTATGCTCTTAAGGGAAAATTTGATCCTCCCCGCAATTCTTCTAGCCCAAGCTCATCCTCACCTGCTGCTACTGTTCAGGTATCTAGGGTTCCTGAAAGTCAAGGAATTACTTCCCCTCTCCCCTCTTCCAAATATAATCCTAAATCACTTGGATAACATCAAAGTAGATGCAACCCTTCTGGACATGGTTGTTGTCCTTGAACAATAGAGCCATCTGAAACAATTCATGGAAGGAAAATATTTTGTTGTAGCCAACCTCTCTAAAGAGGCAAAGAAAGAGGATTCATCTGTAAATAAAGTATGTGTACATAAATTTAGATACCCTGTAAAAAATCCCCCTTTTTATATTTCTGTAAAGATTATGGATAAGATCGCCCATTGTTGCCTCATTGATGGCAGTTCGGGCCCAAGTGTGATGTCGAAGATTATTATGGAAGAGCTAGGCTTGTCTTGTACAAATGAAAACTCCAGAAGCATGCTCTCCTATAATATTCTACAACAAACGAACATAGGCGCGATTAAGGATGTGACCTTAGTTTTGTGCGCACACCCTGAAATAAGGACAACCCTTAGTATTAAGGTAATCGATATGCTAGTAAAAAATTACTCAATCATCTTGGGAAGAGATTGGAAAGCCTTGATGGGTGGATACCTCTCACTTGATGGAAAACATTTATCCGTTCCTCGGAATAGTAAAAACATTATAGTCCTTAGAGAGGGAAGGATTTCACCTTACATAGAGAGTGTCCCACAACCTATTGTAAACTATATCGAAGAGAACCTATGGGTGTATTCCATCTTTGCTGAGGAGGATAACATTCCCTTGGAAAAAAATGATTTAGATGATGGTATGTGGCACATGCACTTTGATGGTTCATGCTCTAATGAAGGTAACACAACTGACATTATCTTGATTTCTCCTGTAGGAAAAATCCATAACTTTTCTTATAGGTTGGAGTTTGCTTGCACAAACAATGTCACTGAATTCGAAGCTTTGTTATTGGGAATTGAGAACACCTATAATCTTGGTTGTGGTCACCTTTCAGTTTTTGGGGATTCTGAGCTTGTTGTGAATCTTGTACGTAAAATTTACTCTCCTAGCAACAAGTTGATGAAACGATACACCCAAACTATTTGGGCTCTTATCTTGAACCTTTTATCTTTCAACATCACTCATTTTAAGGAGCTAAACTCAATGGTTGATCGGTTAGCATTTTTTGCAGCCTCTCCTAATCGAAAACTTTTGCCTCACATAAATGATTGTACATTTCAATCTCTATATCGTCCACATATCCTCGACAACATAGAATCTTGGCAGGTCTTCCCTAACGATGAGAGCATTTTTTCTTTCATTCAAAATGAACCTTTTAAGCCTAAGGAAATTATATCCATAGAAGATAACAAGATTCCTAAGGGCTTGACTCCTATAGAGAGTTTGTTTTCATTGAGTGGTGTAGGTAATAAAGAGAAACATAAAGAAGAGGAGTCGAAAAGGAAGGTGGGTGAAACCATCTCCTTGAACATTGGGACACCTGAGGCTCCAAAGAATGTTAAAATATGTGCCAAATGTTCAGATGAAGAGAAAATGAAGTTTGCCAAGCTACTTGGTGAATTTCAAGATGTTTTTTCTTGGTCTTATGAGGATCTTCGTGGTTTTGATCCTGGTCTTATACAACATGCCATCCCCATTAAGGAAGGCATAGAACCAGTTAGGCAAAAACAAATACCTATCAACCCTGCGCTAGAAGCAACTATTCGAAAGAAGTTGGAAAAACTCTTGAAGGCTGGAATTATCTTTTTGGTCAAGTACTCTGAATGGGTTTCAAATTTGGTTTCTGTTCGGAAAACAACCGGTCAAATCAGATTATGCGTTGATTTTCGCGCATTAAATCGAGCTAGTGTAAAAGATCACTTTCCTCTCCCTAACATGGAAATGATTTTGCAGCAAGTTGCAGGGTCACAAATGATGCCCTTACATGACAATTTTTTCGGTTACAATCAAATCAAGGTAAAAAGGGTAGATAAATACAAAACCACCTTTATTACTCATTAGGGTACCTTTGCTTATGAGTGTATGACTTTTGGATTATCCAATGCAGGTGCCAGCTTTCAAAGAGCTATGCAAATAGCTTTTGACGATTTGATCGGTAAGATCATTCAGATCTAACTTGATGACTTAACATCTAACTTGATGACTTAACAATGTACTCTCAAATCCGATCAGATAATTTTGGTCATTTGAGAAAAATTCTCATGCGATGTAGGAAATTTGGCATTTCTATAAATCCTTCCAAGTCCATTTTCGGCGTTACCGAGGGAAAGATCCTTTGACACATTGTCTCTGATTCATGAATAAGCATTGATCTTGAAAGGATTGCTGCTATCCTTAATCTACCTGCTCCCACTTCCAAGAAGGAGGTTCAAGATTTTATGGGGGTTATTAACTTTGTCCATAGGTTTGTTCCATATTTTGTTGTGATGGTCAAACCAATTCATAATCTTCTTAAGAAAGATCGTTCTTTTTCTTGGATAGATGATGTCGAAAATGATTTTGAAGGGATTAAGAAAGCAATCAGTTTCGCACCGGTTTTGGCAAAGATGTATTTTAATAAGGAATTCATGATATATACTAATTCCACCGATGAAGCAGTTTCTGCTGTCCTCATGCAAAAGGATGACCAAGGTAATGAAAAACCGATGTCTTACATGAGTCAAATTTTGTCTGATGATGAATTTAAATATTCTTTTATTGAGAAGCATGTTTTCTCTCTTGTTAAAGCTATTGAAAAGTTTCGCCCCTTCATCTTAGGTAATCATACGTTGATAAAACTCTGGTTACCTACGGTCAAGTTTTTTCTCTCACAGACTTATCTTTCAGGGAAGCTTGCACATTGGCTTGCAAATATCCATGAGCATGATTTGAACATCACGACTTCTACCACTATCAAGCGACGTGACTTAGCCCTTCACTTAGCTCAACATGATGAGAATAGTGAAGAAATCGATGAAGAGGATAGTTCCCTATCAACTCTCTTTTACATTGATAACCAGATCCTTCCTGTGTCTGAACATCCCTGGTACAAGAATTTAATTTACTATTTACAAAACCAAAGATGTCTAGACAACCTAGATACTCATCAAAGGAGAAGGCTCTGTCTTGAATCTGAAAGATAAGTCATTATAGGAGACTTCTTATTTTGAAGATTTGTTGATGGTGTGTTGCTTTGCTGTGTAAACAATGAGGATGCAAATAAACTGTTGCAAGAATCTCATGGCTCTTCAAGTTCTGTCATTCCTGTAGGAGGTCATTTTTCTGCTAAAACCACTGCTTTCAAGATTATTAGGAAGGGATATTATTGGCCTTCGATCTTTCGTGACTCTTATGTTTTGTAGAGATCTTGTGACAAGTCCAAAAAATTTGCAGGGAAAGAATGCCTTTCAGCCATGCCATTAAAACCTGTCCTCCCAGACTTTCCCTTTTCAAAGTGGGGATTGTATTTTATTGGTCCTATTAATCCTCCATCTTCAGCAGGGCAAGTTTTTATTTTGACAACCACAGACTATTTTACAAAATGGGTTGAAGTTGTCCCACTTAAGCATTCAACAGATGATCAGGTGATTTCTTTCCTTGAAAATAACATTTTTTCCGGATTTGGTATTCCATTGGAAATTATTACAGACAATGGTCCCGCTTTCATTTCTGCCAACCTGACCCAATTTCTAGCTAAGTTGGGAGTTAAACATTTCACCTCATCAACTTATTATCCCCAAGGAAATGGGCAGCCTGAGTCTACCAACAAAAATCTGGTAAGAATCATCAAAAGGTTCATCGAAGATAAGCCTCATCAGTGGCACACCCTCCTCACTTACGCCCTTTGGGTAGATCAAACTACCACCAAGGTAAGCACCGGTTGCACTCCTTTTCATCTTGTTTATGGTCAAGAAGCCCTCTTGCCAACTGAGCTTGAACTTTCTTCCTTAAGGTTGATGTTACAGATCGAAGAATTAAATTCTTTCGATGTTTTGCAAAGGATAAACACATTCTTAGCTTTGTAAGAGAAAATGATGTTTGCTTTGGATAATATTAAAAGGAGACAACAAACTGTTAAGAAGTATTTCAACAAGAGTGACAAGACTGTCAAATTCAAGGTCAATGAAAAAGTATTGTTGTGGGATTAAGCTCACGCTGATAAAGGAAGACATTCAAAATTTCATAAATTATCGCTGGGTCCTTTCATCATCACTTTTGTCCTAGGTACTAACTCTTACATTCTAAAAGATTTACAGTATTGATTTTTTTCCTACAACACTAACGGTTCTCACTTGAAGCATTACATGGAACCAACTTGAAAATTTCTAACGCCGTTTGGGTTTTCTGTATATTAGTAGTCAAGCTCTGCTTTTAGTTATTCACTATTTCCCTTTTTTGCCTTACAATAGTTTTTTTTTTTCTGCTTTTTGTTTTAAAACATTTCCTACTGTTTTTGCATTTCTGTCATTTTATTTCCGCTGTTTTAAATTTTGCAATTTTATTTTTGTCATGGTTTTATTTTTTCTTATATTTTAGTTGATTTTTGTCAAAGAATAAATGTTGGATCATTTATGCCATAGTGTCACTTCTGCAAAATATTGTTGGTCAATAACAATCAAGCTTACACAACTATTACGTTATTCCCCTGAAAGCACACTTGAATTTTTTATCTGCTTTCACTGTCGTCTTATAAAGAAATTGGTTATCTCTCGCTTATACTTGCCATTTCTTCATCCATTTGAGATTTAAAAGAGAAAATCTGTAAATTTTCTCCTTGAAGTAAAGAGCATATTCCAGTTGAATGATTATGCATACAGGGATAAACCCCCTCATACTTAACACTTTTCATGAGTTATTCCTAAATTCCCGATCATTTTTCCATTAAATCCGCTCACTTCCCCCTATTGCATAATCATCCTGGTTATACCTTCTTGATCTGTTGTTCTTGATCTGCTGTTCCTGATCTGCAAAACCATGAGTTATGGGTTCTAATTTGTTGGAAACAAATTTCCCTGTGGAGTCGCCAATTTGTTGACGATTAAAATCGCAACGAGGATTTCACCTGCAAAGTATTGCTAAAAAGCCTATTAAATTTTGAGCTAAATGATATATATAATACTAGTAGGTGGGACCCCCTTGTATATTGGAGGATCGGATCTAGTTCTTATTTGATGTTTTTACTGCAGTTCGACACTGCTTACAGGTTTGAGCATGATTGATGATCAATGTTGGTTCTATTCGCAACAAATGGATGATGAATAATGCATGTATGTTCTCTTACTCTAGGCTAAAATGTCATGTCATAATGGCTTATGATATCCATTGTTACCCTTGCTATTTACTCCTTGATTTATTACTTGCGACACCTACAAAAGATACATGTTAGTAACAACAAAAGAGCAATTGAAAAGAAATGAAGCAATATGAATAAAATCCAAAAGAAAGGGACTATGTTACTATGCTATACGATGTTGCACTATGCATTTGAAGTTTAAATAGATTGTTGTTAGTCCTAGCTAACATGGTTAGTGGCTATATGATTTATTGACTTATATGGAAAAACATGTGATGCGCACTATGGTGTGGTTGGAAATGGTTAATGTAATAAAGGGTGGCGCATTTTGGATGTTGGTCTCGATGCATGCTTTAATTAAATGAATTAATGGAATGGTTGGCTGGCGCATACTAAGTGACTGGAGGAGTAAAAGATGGAAGAGACGTGCATTTACTGCACGTCACTCCATACCTCTCCCACTAGCCGTCACCCTAACTTGGCTATTGTTCAATGGTGTTTCTCTATGGTTAAGCTTTGATTTCCAGGCAAGGGAAGAACTGCTCGACCAACCTCACATTTTAAAGGATTTTGGTTACAGGTATGTCTTTTTCGCCATCCATGAACCCACTCTGGTTATGAAATAGATATTGGGTTGGTGAGGTATGGGTATGTGCTTTTCTTGAGACTGGAAACTGTGTAAACTTGTGGTATTTCTCTGAAATGGATGGTTTGTGTGGTTTTCATTACAATGATGGTTGAAGTCACAATTCATTGATTGTTCTGAGTGCTAGAAGCTATGAAGGCTCTCTGTCATCCTTATTGGTTTTGATTGAAGGGTTTCATTTGGTCCAGATTGGTTGGCTATCTCCACACGTTTATTGTCACCATACCCAGTCTTTTTGCTGTTATGGGGTTGTTGGGTTTGATTTTGAGCCACCCTGTGTCACTGCGTATCATTTCACCTGGGTATGAGCTCGTTTATGCTATTGATGTTTTCAAAGTGGGTTATGATGGTCATTATGCCAAGGGGCTTGATTTAAGGTTGATTGATATTTCTTGGCTCTGTTTTATATCAACATTACTCGGGTTGATTGGGGAAAACCGCGAGGGTCATGCTCTACGTGTTTGGGGCGTTATTTGTTGGCCGAGAGGGACCTCTGCTCCTCTATTCATGTTCTCTCCTTCTTGTTGAACTCTCTCCTTGTCCTGCAAAGCTATGGGTGATATGTCCTGTGTGTCCACCGTGTTGTCCCGAATGTTTCTCACCTACTGTTGGTGGTCGTTTCCAACCTCCTTGTGTTGGTGACTTAGAGCCCACCCTTGTTTATTTTAAGCCCGATTTTGATAAAAGAACAATTATTTTTGGTCGGGCACATGGTCGACTATTATGATTTGGTGGAGTATTGTCAACAATGGTTTACTATTGGTTGTCCCTGATCAATAGCGTTGACAATGGTTTTTGTGATTGGTTTATAATCATTGTATTCTTTTATTATGGCAATTGATTCAATTACTCAGCATGGTTTTTTGGTTGATTGGGAATATGCCTCTTTTCTTTATGCGTTGGGTTGTGTGTTTCCTACAACGTGATATAGGTTGAAATAAGGGTTGTTGTTACTGTGTGTCTTAATTTCCCCTCAGGAGTATTTTTATTTAAAATCGTGATGTTGTGGCGTGGTTGTCCACTGTATATGTTATGGATATCGTTTCATTACTCCATCAGAGATAGGCATGGGTTTATAACAGTATGGTTTTGTTGCAATTTGATTATTAAATTTATTAGAGGAATGGAACCGTGCACGATTTTTGTGTATGTGTTTGAGTTGAAGAAATAATTCATGGATAGTGGTTGATGTGTTGATGGAACATAGTGGAAACAAGTGACTATGTGCTCATTTAGAAATTGTTTTAAAAATTAAAAAGGACAAATGTGAAGAAACAAAACTCTTGTACATGTTGTTTGGAAGGCATATTGTTTGAGTTTGATGACACTGTGTTAAAGATTTAATTATGGACAGTGAACAAGTTAATTCACAAGAATGATTAAATCATGCACATTAGTTGTTAAATTGATCACAATGAATATTTGGTTAGTGTCAGATCTTTTGTGTTTGATATAGAATGGTTTTATGGATTACTCAAATAATTTTATGAACAATATCCACTCTCCTCCCTACCATTATTTCACTTTTCGCTAATTACAACCCCCTCGCCTTCCCATATTCATTTTTCACTCCCTGTTCCTAAAATTTAATTACACTTAAGTGAATTTTGTATTGTGACAGTTTGAAATCACAGTTTCTTGGATGGTTACAGTGACATGTTCCTTGGTTTACATTACAGTTGATTGTTTGTTGTCTGTGAGAAGCAACCATGATTATTTTCCCCCTCATTTTAACATTTTTTGCTCAATACAAACCCCTCGCATATCCCATAACTTTTGTTCACCCCCTGCTCATTGACAACAAGTAAACAAATTGAATGGATTGGATTGCATGAGTTTGATATGTTGCTGAGCCAAAATTTATGTCATATTTAAAAAAGAGTTGGCATGTATGGTTGATAAAGAGAATTTTTAATAATCAATTATGCATACATGAATGATCTTTTCAAGCAAAAGGTTGAAAACCGAAGCCCACCATGCCCCTGACAAAGGGAAAGACACTACTGCCCCTTCCTGACCTTCAAATGATTATGATAAATCTGTGTCCTCCCGCATGCATTTGAGGGATGATTGCTCTCATGTGATCAGTGAGATTAAGCCTAAATGGTCCACACAGCCTAAGGCAATTTCAGAGAGATTAAAAGGTGATAGCAACAACGAGGGAAAGATTGTCTCACAGAATGGAAAATATGGATTCTAAGTTTTATTTATTTATTGTTGATAACAATTGACTTCAAAAGTTTTTGGGATATATGAGTAATATATTTTTGGAAATAATTTTAAATATCAATGAGATAAATTGTCAAACATGAATGTGATGATGGGAGTCACAAGGAGGGATGTTTTTCTTAATTGATTAGTTATGTTATGATTGTTAAGAGCTAAAGGGGAGTCACATGGGGTCCCACCTACTAGTTATTATTTATTTAAAACCCTTATTATGATTTATTACTTTTCCCCCTAACTAAAAATATGGTTGAGTTATTTTGTTCACTTAACTAATGAAGTAGTTCAACTACTTCAACCAATTCTAATTTGCTTAAAGGAAAAAGGAAAGGGAGGAACAAGAAGAGGATAGAAGGAGAAGCATACTAAGGGTCTTATTGTAGACAACAAGATTCATGGATGAATTACATCATTCAGACACTTGTTTTTCAGAGAGTCGAGTGGGAAACAATCCGTGGCAAGCTGATCCAACTTTTAGAGTTCAATTTTTTATTTTCTGTCAGAGGTCCTTTTGTATGTTTCATCGGGGATGTCTAAGTTTGACTTTGATCCAAAACTTCTTCATGAAATTTTGTAAAGAGAATGACTCTTTGATGAGTTGGAATGAAATAAATGATTGCTTTATATCTCATCTGTCTTGATTATCATCTTGGTGTCTTTATCTCTGTCTCTACATTTATTTCAACCACTGTTATATTCAGAAAAATATATAAATAATGAATTTTCCAGTAAGTTTTTATTCATAAAAGACTAGCCTAAGCACTTGTAATCAATACTTGTGAGTTAGGATATTATTTTTGATGGCTATAAACATAGGGTGACATCCCTGTCTATTTTTCTTTAGCCAAGCAGAATATGAAAATGCTTGAGTAAGATCATTTCATATATTTTCCTCAATAGTGAGCACTCTCACTCTCATTTGTCTAAAGCAAGATGCTTTAACTGTAACAAGCTATGTTATTATGCAAAAGACTGCAGGAACCCTCCTTCACAACATAAATGGAAAGGCAAGTTCCATGTTTCAGTTGCAACTGTGGAAGAAGAGCCTCAAAGAAAGAGAACCAGAGCTGCTACTAAAGAAAAAGAACAACACAGAGAAAGTTATCTTGTTTCAGCTCTCTCCAATACTGTCACTAAATCAGAAGAAATTTGGTTAGTGGACAGTGGGGCCTCCAAGCACATGACAGGCTTCAAACAGAACCTTGTGAACTATCGAGATAAGAAGTTCAATGTGAAGGTAGAATTGGGTGATGATGAAACTTATGCCATCAAAGGAATTGGATCAGGATCCTTTCAACTTCAATCAGGTAATGCATTTCATATTGAAGAAATTCTTATGTTCCTGGATTAAAGAAAAATCTTATCTAAGTTGCAGTTCTAGAAAGTAAAGGGTACTCGATAGCATTATCCAAAGGAAATGCTCCTTTGTGGCCCTCAAATGAAAGTATGAGCTCAACCATGACAATCAGAGCTCAAGAAGGTGGACTTTACAAAGTCACTCGTCGAGTTATTCAAGCATTAGCTCATGAGATGATCAACCCCTGCGAACTATGACATAGAAGGTTTGGACATCTCCACTATAATGCTCTCCAAAGTTTGCAAAAGATGGTAACAAGTATGCTCGTTTTTTCTTTTGAGCATGATAGTATTTGTAGAGGCTGTGCTCTTGGTAAAAATACAAAAAACAATTATCCTCACAGTAATAGAAAAACTAATGGTATCTTAGATCTTATTCATTCTGATCTTTGTTGACCTATGACTGCTTCGTCCATGAATGATTGTCTTTATTATATCATTTTTATTGATGATTGTTCTTGTAAAACCTTGATTTATTTTCTGAAAACTAAACATGAATCTTTCAACAAATTTTAGGATTTTAAGAATCCTGTTGAGAATCAGACAGGTAGACATATCTGTGTTTTTAGAACAGAAAATGGAAAAGAGTTTGACTCCCACAAGTATGATGAACTCTGTCAGGCTTCTGGGATTAAGAGGGAGCTGACAGTGCCTTATAATCCCCAACATAATGGGGTTGCAGAAAGAAAGAACAAGACAATTTGTGAAGCAACCAGAGCCATGGTGTATAATCAGAATCTTTTGTTGTCTCTTTGGGTCGAAGCTGCAAGCACTACAGTCTATATTCATAACAAGTGTCCTCATAAAGTCTTGGAAGAGAAAACTCCAGAAGAAGTTTTCACCGATAAGAATCCTTCATCTGACCATTTGATAATTTTTGGTAGTCTTGTCTACATTCATGTACCAAAAGAAAAGAGGACTAAGCTAGAGCCCTCTAGAAAGAAAGACACTTTTGTGGGGTACAATGAGACCTCAAAAGCATATCAAATCTTTTTACCATGGAAAAAGTATATAGAGGTCAGTAGAGATGTGACCTTCCATGAGGAAGTTGCTTTTCATTGTTCCGAAGAACTTCCATGTGATATACAGAGGAGAAGGAAGAGCCATCTCCAGAACCTTCAGATTCACAACTTTCAGATGAGCAGAGGGAGGAGGCCAGGGAGCCTTCAATGGATCCCATAAGATATTCTGTTGATTTTCCCCTAGATAAACCTCCTATCAAAAGTAATCCAGCATGGTGCCGTGAAGTTTTAAAGGAAGAAGAAAAGCATGCATCTCCTAAAGGTACTTTTAAAGAAAGAAATAAGCCATATAAATAATCAGGTTTGATAGCTCAGTTGAATTTTGTGATTGACTCAAAACCTTCCCGTTTTGATGAGGCTGCCAAACATAAAGTGTGGAAGGAAGCCAAGATAGAAGAGTACGAGTCAATATTGAAAACAATGTATGGGAAGTGGTGCCAAGATCTCAACGGAAATTGGTAGTAACCTCTAAATGGATTTACAAAATAAAGTGTGCAGCAGAGGGCAATGTTAAAAAATTCAAAGCTATATTTGTGGCTCGTGGCTTCTCTCAAAAAGAAGGAATTGATTATGACAAGATATTTTCTCCTACTGCCAGGTATATCTCTATCATAATCATCATCCCTCTTGCTTCAATTTTTAATTGGAAACTTCACCAAATAGATGTTAATACTGCCTTTCTTAATGGTGAAGTTGAGCAAGAGGTTTATATCGAGAAACCTTAGGGTTTTGTGATCCATGGGAAAGAATACCATGTCTACAAACTCAAGAAACCTTTGTATGGATTGAAAGAAGCTCCGAGAGCTTGGTATGGAAGAATTGACAGTTTTCTTTAAAGTCTTGGGTTCTCCAAGAGTATAACAGACCCTAATCTTTATATAAATATTGTGAATAATCATCCTGTTATCTTGGTTTTATATTTGGATGATTTGTTCCTTACTAGAGAGAAATATTTGATAGCTCAAACTAAGAGGGAGATATCAATAGAGTTTGAAATGAATGGCTTGGGTATTATGCATTACTTTCTTGGCTTAGAGGTGGCAGAAACCCGGTGGGATTTTTATTTCACAAAGTAAGTATGCAGTTGATGTGCTTAGAAGATTTGGGATGTTGGACTGTAAGTCCATGACCACACCTATGATTTCTAACCTAAAGAAGTTACATGATCAAGCAACAGGTTCAGATCCAGAAAACCCTACCGCATATCGTCAGATTATTGGGTCCTTGATGTATCTAGTACACACCAGACCGATCATTTGTTATGCAGTGAATGCCCTCAACCAGTTCATGTGATAGCCAAAACACATTCATATGGTTGTTGCTAAGAATATTCTCATATATTTCTGAGGGAATATAGCCTATGGGATCAGATAAACTTCCAGTGGAGGTGTAATGTTTCATGGATATACAGATTCATATAGGATGGGTACTACAGTGGACCGGAAGAGCACTTCCGGATATTATTTTAGTTTGGGTTTAGCTATGATCTCCTGGTCCAACAGGAAGTAGGGCTCCATAGCCCAAAGAACTGTAGAGGTAGAATACATTGCTGCAAGTGCTTCCAGTAGAGAAGCAGTGTGGCTCATAAAGCTACTCTCAGATTTGTTCATTGCTGAGTTGGAACCCACAATAATTCACTGTGATAACTAGATTTGTATAAAGATCTTAGAGAATCATGTGTTTCATGACAAATCAAAACACATTGAGATGAGGTATCACTATGTTTGGAACATGGTGCAGAAGAACATTCTAAGTATTCAGTATGTTCCGACGACAAAACAAACTGCAGATAATTCGATCAAGCCCCTCTCATTGACAAAGTTTGTGTACTTTCAAGACAAGCTTGGTGTTGCTGAGAATGCCTCTCTAGTTGAGAAGGAGTGTTAAAATTAAGCAGTTGCAAGAGCCATTCTCTGAGAGGATGGAAAAGACCCTAGCTGAGATCTAGGGCCCCCAATACACTCCTGGGGTTCTTGGTCTAGGACTAAGCAGTTAGAGCCATGGAAAAAGACCCTAGTAAGGGCCCCCAGTTTATTGCTAGGGTTCTTGGTCAGGGACCAATCAGTTTGATGATATAAGTCCCTAGATGTGTTCTAGGACCCTTGGATGTGTTCCAGAGAATCCTTTCTCGGTGCTTGGATTGATCCTTGGTTGTGTACCTTGGTGGATAAGACCCTAATTGTGATCTAGGGCCCCTAGTTGCGTTCTGGGGTAACCTGGTTTGGGACCAGGAATTTTCTTGGTTGAGTACCAAGCCGAGATGATGTATGATCTTCTTCTCTCCCGAGATGGTCCATGAGACCTAGGAGCAGTTAAGAAGAAGGACACAATCACATCATTGACCTTCCTCTTATACTGGGATGATAAAAGCTTATAAGTTATATCATGAGACCTTTGTGAACATTCTACCATTAAAGAAGAACCCCCCCTTGACTTTGTCTTATTGTCTTTGCAACCCCTTGCTTGAGCCACGTCCTCCTTAATGTTTATGTGTTTTGGTTCTTTGCTAGACGCCTTGACTTGTTTACTATTCTAATTAATATTTTATAATTAAAATATTAATTATTTAATTTTTTTATTTTATTAGGGTGTAATCTAACCCTAAAGTTAGGGTTATTTTAGCTAACCCTAACCTACCTACCAAACTATAAAAGAGATACCTCTCCCCCCCCTCTCTCATTCATTTCTTCTTCCTCGAAGCCAAGTTTTGGTTTGATTTTTTGTTGTGGCTCCCTTTCTCCTACTGATTTGTGGTGCGACCCTCTTGGATCCGATTCTCTTGTTGAGTTGTGGTGCGACCCTCCTTGGAATAGTTCCTCTTACTGGTTATTGAAGTGTTGCGACCCTCCTTAGGGTAGTCTTACTGCGACTCCCTTATTCTGGTAATTAGGAGTGGCGTCACCCTCCTTTTATTCTATGTTTTTTCTTGCGGTAGCCACCGAGGGTTTATCTTTCTCATCTGCTGCTACCGCCGACCCCTAAGGGTAATTTTCCAACCTATTGTTGTCTCCCTACTGGTACTGTCACCTGTATATGTGTTGTCGTTGTCTCCTTGCTATACGCTGCTACAGTCTCACTGATGGTGCACTTGTATGCTGCTGCTGTTTGATTCTAGTGTCATCTATATGCTGCCTCTGTTCCTTTTATGGTTACCTGTGTTTTCTTCCACCCTTGCATCTCTTAATAGGGTTCTTAAGGCATCCCTCTAACTGTTGTTATTGTTGTAGCAGTTTTGTTTCTGGATAGTTTTTGGTTAAGGCTGTTAGTGGATTCCTTTTTGGATAGTGGTGTCCTTGTTTCAATCTTGTACTTTATGTTTGGTACGCTGGTTGTCTTTCTGATATTTCCCTAAAGTTCTTATTGGCAAAACTGTTCAAAAGATCATGATGAGATCTACCCTTGAGGGTTTGATCCATGACCCTTAAATCTTTTTCTGAGCATACATAAAAGAGGATAACAACAAACACATCAGGTAAATTTGTTCTTTGTTTTTTGCTAAGGTAATACCTAGATCTATAATGTGATTTCTGTTATAAATTGTTTACATTAGAATTTTGTTTTGAATATCTTACTGATCCAGAATTATAGTAGAAAATAAAATTAAAAGATATTTTTGTTTCTAGCTAGTTTATAATTTTCCCTTAAAATTCTAACAACAGGAAGCAGTCATGTGTGGTGCTCAGTGTGACTGAAGCTGAGTGTTATCACATGAAGTTGTCAAGGGTCGCAGGTAGTTATTGTTAAGACCAAAGTTTTCACCCCTGCTCCGTCTCTTCGTCTCAAGTCTCAAACTCGTCATCTTGTTTTCCATTGATCAAGCTTAAAGAAAGTCGTCCAAGTCTTTTGCTTGCACATGAAACATCCATGAGCACAAAGCGCAACATTCAGAGCAATCCATTTCGAGCTTGAAGCACAAGCAAACATACGGGGTTAAATTTTCAACGATGGAGATCCCCTGTGCAGTCAGATTAGTGGATCTTGTGCATTCAAAATATCAAAGTTGCATGAGGATTAATGACAAGCCAGAAGCCTCAGAGTTGAAAATTAAGCACCATGCGTCCTTCTGGATCAGACGGTTCTGATTTACTTCGACAATCCGGGCTTCCGGAGTTTCGATACTTCCAGTCCCGATTTCCTCTGGAGTACTTTCTCTTAGAGTGCTCAGATATCTGTCGCGTGTCTCTCCAAATACAACAGTCATGATTTACTTTGGGAGTTAGGGCTTCACCACTCCCGATTTCCTCCGGAGTACTTTCTCTCGGACTTCACGGATCTCTGCTGTGTGTCCTTCCGAATCCAATGGTCAAGATCTGCTCCGGGAGTTATACAATCTCTACATGCAGAATCCCCCGAGCTCCAAAGTACTAAAGACACTTGGCACCCATCAATTCAGACATGTGGCACTCATCAATCAGAGACACGTGGCATCCATCTAGCGCTGACACATGGCACTCAGTTCCAACACCTTTGGGCATGTCATCTGCCTATTTTCGAAGTGACACGTGTCACCTTTCTTTCCATGACACGTCAGCATAGTGACGACAGGCCACCACGTCAGCTTTGGGAGATCATCCTACGGGAGGTGTTCTTGTTCAACGTCAAAGCTCTTGAGCGCCAAAATTTAGTGCCATCTCTAAGCATGGTTAGAAGGATTCTAGAATTGGCGGGCGGATAATCTTTAGTGGGGGCGCTAAAATAATAGGGTTTCCCAGATCATAGATCATGACCAGAATGACGACCACACTTCATTGTGGGGACAGAACATGATCGAACGATAAAATTCTTGAGCGGTCCCGCAATCGAAACCATGGTATAGAAAAAGAGGTACGTGGAAGTTGGTGGTGAATTGTGGTCAAAAAAGCGGTGTGGATCCAAACCTCCCTTGACAACCCCACAATAACGTGCTTATATAGCATCAAATCTGAGAGAAGTGCGTGCAAACCTCCTAGGTGTTAAGCCTCATCTCGATCCTGAGGAGAAATCAATTAATGAAAGAAGGACTGGTGGTTGAAACCTCAACTCATTCCGTAAATAGAAGCATGGAGGGTCTGGCCCTGGAGATAGAAAAATGTCAGCCCGAAGTACGGTAGAGGAAATTTTTTCTTGCAGGCCCATGCTAACCTGAGTTTCCTTTTGACAGAAGGAACAAGGCATGTGAAGAACCCTAGGATAGGAAGGTCAGCTCAGACTCCTAGTTATTGACTATTGTGTTGATTATAAATGCATCAGATGAATGATATACAGAGAAGGGGGGGGGTTCAGGGGGAAAGGGGACCCGAGAGAATTACAAAGCAGAGAAGATGACTGTATTTTTCAGTTTGTAAGCCCGAGGGGCATGGGTTGTAATCTATTATGTTATTGAAGATTCCTTTGATCTTTTTTAATCATATTGTCTTCTAAGTTTTTACTCTGTTTTTCTTCTTGTCTGGATGTAGCATCTTTGATTCATGGATTCCCGAGACAGTAGAGGATCTGGTGTTATCTTGCCCATGTTTCACTGGATGTAGCCTCTTTGATTTATGGATTCGTGAGACAGTATAGGATTTGTTGTTATCTTCCCCATGTTTCATTGTTTATCATTCAGACACATATAATTTTCTTTGCAGAGAGGATCTTTGCTTAGTAAATTTTCATCTTTATGTTAAATCTTTATTTCTTCCTTTCATCATTAAACATCCTTTGTCTGATAGGCAGTTTAAATGCCTTCATTGATCATATTACTTATGACTCCATAGCCCAATGGTCCATGACTTATTTCCAATGTCCTCTGTTATCTTTTCCTTTCTTTGAAGTCTTGTTCTGACTCCTAACCTTAAACCCACTCAAAACAAATTCAATGTTACCAAGCTTACTCCCATTTGTAGTCTAGGCGTGACTCTTGGAGTGATAACATTAATGGCATCATTGTTGGGGACGGAAGTGAAGATATCTTCCCTGGGAGAACGACAACGAAGAGATCCAGTTTTATATGGTGAACTGATGATGGACACATTATTTTGACTGCTCATATTTCACCATGGCGACTCCATTGTTCGGACATCTATTGACGACTCCACTGGTTTGAAATGGACAAGATTTTAGCTCAGAGGTATGCTTTCTGTGATTTTTCAAAGATAGTTGGTTTCCCTAATCTAGTGCCTAGTAGAGATGAATGGGAAAGTAGCCTTCTTAAATTTCAAGGAGAAGAGTGGAAAGTACCAGCTGAACATTTTCTGGATTTTCATGATTTTATCCATCAACTTCATATTGTGCACAAAGATGTTCAGATAAATATTTTCAGGTATTCATTAGAGGGAATTGCTCACGATTGGTGTCGATCTCTTCCAATTGCAATTATCATCTCTTTGATAGGTTTTCATGCAGCTTTTAATTCATTTTGTAAAGTGTATTTTTCAGCTGAACATCTTTTTGAAGGATGTTATGATGAGTTTTCTTTGCTCCATAAAGATTCTGCTAGTCACGAAAATCAGATTTGTGATGAAGCATTTATTGTAGAAGAACACATTTACCATGAAAATCAAGAGGTGTTGAAAGATGTTCATTATGATAAAAATAACATAGAAACATCTGGCATCATATCAGATGTATCTGTTGTTTTAAATGTTCATGAAGATCAACATGTGTCTTTTGAATGTTCTGATTTCAAAGAGCAAGTGTATACATCAACAGAAGAAAGTTATGGATCTGATTTGCAGGCATATGATAAAGGGGAACAACAAGGATTAGATGAGAAATCGATGATACATGTTTCTCTGACAGTTGTTGAGAAACAACAAGTTTTTTACAAATTTCAAGATCTAGTTGCCACCTATATGGAGATGTTTTGCAGTGATGGAGTTTCAGTTGTTTCCATATTTATGGCCAGATTTTTGGATTGTAAGTATGATTTCCAAGTTTATGATTTACATGTTGCATTATGTGTGTTAATGACTTTGCATAAAGTTGGAAAGAAAGTTCAATATGCTAGTCAGATACTTGCATGGATTCATTGGAAGCATGATCTTACTTGATCAAGAAGCAACATACTTGATTAGAGTAGGAGTAGGGTGAATAAAGCTCAGTTTTCGAGCATTTTGGTTTTCGGTAATTTGGTTTTCAGTTTGTGAATATTCTCAGTTTTTCAATAAGACGCAGAGATGCTTTCAGGCATACAAATTTTGTGTTAATAGACCAATGGAGAAGGCCACTGGAGCTGCTTGTTCTTGGAAGCTCACAGGGAGTGTTAGCATTAGAAGTCACTCCTGGATTGCTTGCAGGAGCTGAGCCCAACGCCCATCAGTCTTATGTCACGATTTTTTTAATGGGGTGATCAGATGGGTAAAGACTCAAGAAAATATAGCTTTAACTCAGGAAACTGGACCTGGTATGTAGAAAGCAAGGGAGGTCTTGATCCAACTTATGTTAGTAAATGATTAAAGGGTGGTAGAAGGAAGACTTTTGAGAAAGGCGAGCAAGACTGCCTCGGGAAACATGCCTTCGAAAGCTTGAGGACGAAAAACTTGGAAGCCAAGATCCTCTTGGTCCAGAGATTCAAGGAGCTGAGGGGTGACTTGACTGAATCCTTCAATTCCAAGTCGTTTTAGCACTGAGAACATCACAAGAACCGATTAGAAACAATGTAACTATTACAGTGATCCAACCTACATCATCTTATAACAACCACGACTCGACTGGATCCTCCAATTCCGAGTTGTTCTAACACAGTAAACAAAGAAGTGAAAGGGAAGCTGACATCCATAAAGTAAGAAATCTCAAATGCCTTATACATTAACCAGAGCGACCAGCGCTTCACCAAAACCTTACAATCGGGAGCTTTTCTCAACCATTGATCCTTTACAAAATAAAAAGACTGAGTCTATATACTCAGGAAAATTCACCTCACAGAGGCGTGTCTAGTCACCCAAAGCTTGGTGTCCCTTCAGTCAAACTCGTACTGATATCATTCTTTAAGCACCATCTTGACTACGCATGGCTCTTGCAAGGAGGGTAGCTGAGCCATTAAGTGCTGGGCTAGCGTGCGCAGACTTCTCTGTCTAGTCGAGGACTTCGGCATGGCTTCTTTGAAAAAATCGATACACAGGACCTCTCTGAGCAGACCGCTTGCCAGACCCTCCATTCCCACACTTAATGAATGAAAGGATGTTTCAACCACATGCTCCTGTCGTCATTTACTCCAGGCGAGAAACAGTATGGAGATCGGATCCGATGGCGCCTGGAGATCGCGATGATCCCCTCTGTAACTGAACTTGACACCTTTGGCCTTTTTTACATAGCTCCTTTCTCTCCCCAGGTGACCACGAGCTGTGACCATGTGCTTATTCCCAAGGCGCTTTCGACGTTCGCAAATGGGAAGGAGCTAATCCCTGCATTTAGAAATCGCGATGAGCGAAA